>CAUYQV010006047.1:0-22904 GCA_963574575.1 Galagoides demidoff
AACTGATAATTTCTGATAGTTTTTTTTTTTAGCTAATAAACTAATTTCTCTGATTTTTTGTTTTGTTATTTTTATTTTATTTTATTTTATTTTTGAGACGGAGCCTCAAGCTATCCCCCTGGGTAGAGTGCCATGGCATCACAGCTCATAGCAACTTCCAACTCCTGGGCTCAAGTGAGTCTCCTGCCTCCTCCTCCCAAGTAGCTGGGACCACAGGCGCCCGCCACAATGCCTGGACATTTTTTGGTTGCAGCCTTCATTGTTGTTTGGCGGGCCTGGGCTGGGGATTCGAACCCGCCACCTTAGGTGTACGTCTGGAGCCTTAGCCGACTGAGCTACAGGCGCCGAGCCTGTTTTTTGTTATTTTTTTCATACCCTTAGAGATTTTTCCTTTCTTCCTTTTAATTTAAATGATTTGTTATTTGTTCTTATGCTATAGTCTATATTTCTGAGTATTTGTACTAGGAAATTTAAAAAACACACACACAAATGCTTCCATTTTAACTAAAAAAATTAATGAGATTTGACAAATGTATACACTTATGTAATTAAACTATAGTTAAAATATTGAATCATTTTTCACCCCGAGTCCTTCCCTGTGCCCCTTTTCAGTCTCTGTCCATGTCCCTACCATGAGTGCCCCAGGCAACCACTGGTCTACCTTTTGTCTTTTGTACAGATTGTTATGAATGAACTCATATAGCTCATACTCTTTGGTTTGCAAGCACCATAAAATTTTAAGATTTATTTTTTTGCCTGTCTTAATATATTCTTCTTTTTTGTTGCATAGTATTCTATTTTGTAGATATTCTTCAATTAGTTGACCTGATTATCTGTTCATTAACATAGTGTTGTTTCCAATTTTGGGTGACTTTAGTTTTGATGACTACCACCTTTTACACATGTAAATTATCTTCTCTTGCTTATTTATTACTGTGAGCTTGTCTTTAGAAGTTGTGCTCTTCTGTGGAAATTCCATGGAGCTTAGATTAAGCATATATCTCAACCTAGGTTATTATGAGTAAAATGCTATCAATATTTTTGGACAGATTGAGTATTCCTTATCTGTAGTCCTGGTACCAAAAATTTCATATTGGTTTTATTGGTTGCATTTCTATGATGACTATTTATAGTGAGGTATTTTTAATGTTCTTACCACTATAATGTCTTTTTTGGGAGGAAAGTCTGTTTGAATCTTTTCATTTCATTTTAATTGAATCGTTATCCACTTATAGAGTTATAAGAGTTCTTTATATATTTTGGATACATGTCATTTGTCAAATATGTATATATATTTTTTTCTTCCAGCCTATGACTTGCCTTTTTCCTTGATTGCATCTTTTGAAAAGCGAAGTTTTAATTTTGATGAAACCCAGTTCATCCGATACTTAGTTTTATTGTTTATGCTTTTGTGTCCTACATAAGAATCTTAGTCTACCCAAAAGTAACAAAGACTTTTTTTTTGTTATGTCTATAAGTGTCTATAAAGTTTTAGCTTTTATCTATAGTCCATGATGTGTTTTAAGTTAATTTTAATGTATGTTGTGAATAAAGGGAGTCAAAGTTCGCTCCACTGGATGAATTTCTGATTGATTTTCCAAAGAGATATCTAGGTGTTTTCAGCACCATGTCCTTAAAATACAATCGACATCATCAGTTGGCCATATATATGGTAGGTTTATTGTTAAACTTTCTGATTTATTTCTTCCTTTATGTCAAAATCACACTGTCTTGGGCGGCTCCTGTGGCTCAAAGGATTAGGGCACCGGCCCCATATAACGGAGATAGTGGGTTCAAACCTGCTCCCTGCTAAAAAAAAAAAAAAAAAATTACACTGTCTTGATTACTGCAGCTTTATAATGAGCATTGAAATTGGGTAGACTGAGCCTTCTTATTTTTTTATTCATTTTCAAAATTGTATTAGTGATTAGGTCTTTTCATTTCCATGTAAATTTTAGTATTAGCTTCTTAGTGTCTACAAAATTTTCTTCTCAGTGGCGCCCATAGCTCAGTGGGTAGACACTAGCCACATACTCCGAGGCTGGCGGGTTTGAACCCAGCCTGGGCCTGCTAAAATCAACAATGACAACTGCAACAAAAAAAATATCTGGGCGTTGTGATGGGTACCTGTAGTCCCAGCTACTTGGGAGGCTGAGGCAAGAGAATCACTTAAGCCCAAAAGTTTGAGGTTGCTGTGCACTGTGATGTCACAGCACTCTGCCCAGAGTGACAGCTTGAGACTCAAAAAAAAAAAAGTTTTTTTGTGGGATTTTATTTTAGATTATACTTTGTATATAGATATATTTAAGGAGAATTAATATTTTACTAATGCAGAATCTTTGAATAAGTAAACATGGATTATCCCTCCATTTGTTTAGATCTTTCATTTTTCTCAGAAATGTTTTGTAGTCTTCATTGTATAGGTTTTTTACATATTTTGTTAAACTTTTCCTATGTATTTCATGTTTTGGGGTGCTATTTTTAACAGTAGTTTTAAAAAATTTTATACTCTTATTCTTCATTACTAGACTTTAAAATCTAGTTTATTTCTGTGTATTCAGTATGTCTTCTGTGATATTTATAAACTCAGTTGTTCTAGGAACTTTTTTATAGGTTTCCTAGTTTTCTATCTTCATGACTAAGTCTTCTGTGAATAAGATAAGCTATCTGCTTCTTCCGTAGGTCTTTTATTTCTTTTTAATACCTCATTGCATAGGCTAGGAACTTCAGTTCAGTGCTTAATAGAAATAAGTGAAAGCATCCTTTTCTTATTTATAATTTTAGGAGGAAAGCAGTCTTTCCTTTATTGTGTCTTTATGCCTTTCTCTTTGTTTCTCCCTTTTATTGATCTGGCATCCATCAGATAAACTATTATTTTCAGTATTGTATGTAGGTCCTGATATTACTCTTGATGATGATGATGATATAATGACAGTAAAGTATAATGTGGTGCTTAAGACATATGAAGAACTATTTTAAGCAATTTATATGAATTATTTCACTTAATAGTCAAAACAACTGTCATTGATAGGTATTATGTTCATTTTACAGATAAGGATATATAAGGGACAGAGAAAGTACCTTGCCAAAACCCAGAAATATTAAGATAAGTTATAGAACCTTTTATGTTTGTAAATCACTAATATAAGGGAGAAAATAAGTGCAATGGGAAAAGTATGGATATGGTGCTGTGGGAGTTCTGATTAAGGAAAGAGTTAGAAATGGACTTGAACTCTTGGTTGAAGATGATCAGATTTCTATTTAGAGTACTTCTTTAGCAACAGCTACATTGGAGTAAGGAGCATACATTTTTGTTTTGTTTTTAATAGAGCTGTCATAACTATGACTAGTAAAAGAGATTAGTAAAAGAGACTAGTAAAAGACATTATACCAAGGAAATATTTTCTAGCAGTTCTAGTATATAAAAAACATTAGAACAAACTAAAGTATAATGATAACTCTGGAAGTAAATATCACAGAAATACCTAAATATAACAGAATTACCAGGGAGATTGTACATGAGGATAGAGACAAAAACCATATATTCTCAAAGCCATCTGAGGATTTTGAGCATAATGATCTCTTAGGATATATGGTGTTTGAAGAACAAGAGGATGTCATCTGAGGTGTTTTTTCCAGTCACACTTGTAACAGTTACCAAAATTCCCCTCCCCTAACATACATAGACACATATAATACACACACACACACAGGTACAGGAAAATATTGGTAGACAGTTATGTTTTCGGTAACTTCCCAAGTTATTCTGATTTCAGCCATTCTCTTTTCTTAGTTATTGATCTACTATTCCCAAGAAAGGAGAAAAATGCTTGATTGATAGGAAATATTAATATGATAAAAATGAATTTTTTCACACATTCATTGTCAAGTTCTTTTGGACTCTTGTTGAGATGCCCTGAAGGAGTTTGTAATATGAGATATGGGAGAGGGCAGGTCTCTCAGACAATGTGGGTCTCAGATTATTTCAGTAAAAATGGCTGCTAAAGTTGTTATTATATTACAGAAATTTTTTAATAAAATTCATTCCTCACTCCTTCTTTGTTTTCCTCTTCCATTCCTGTTTCCTTCACCTTTTCTCTTCTTTCCCTTCACACATAGGTGCCTTATAGGCTTAGGGTATACAATAATGAAATAAAACTTACAAAGTTTGTACATTTCAGGGCTTTCAGTCTACTGGGGATAAAAGTTAAACTAATGATTACATACATAAATGCTGTTCTAATTCCAACACAGGAAAATGTTATCTTCATATTTCCCTTATGAAAAATCTCTTGTCAACTGAAAATTATGAGCTGCTTGAAACTCAAAGTATATTTTCCCATAGAAGCAATAATACAAAGAGATCTCATGCAATTCCTTGAAGCTTTATTTAATATAAATATTGCTAAACATCTCTTTGTAACTTTCTTTTTGTGGGAAACTTTATTGTAGATGATAATAATGTAGTTAACATAGTATTGTAAGGTTAATAGTAATTGGTCTGAAAAGAAACAGCTGAGAAAGGGATCAGAGTCCTTGAACCATGTGCTTAGCCTGCCCCCATCTAGGGCCTGCATGTCAACAAAGATTGATAAATTTTAGGCTCTGTCTATCATGAATTTATATTCTGACAAGGGAGATTAAACATGTAATGGCTGCTAAATAATGCAATAAATCCAGTAGTACATATTTTTAATAAGATGTGAAAGTAGCCTGGAGGGAATACTTAAGGATAAGAGGATCAGAGAAAATATCGCATCTCAGTATGACTTTGGATGATAAATAGTAACTTTCTTAATGAACCAATGGAACTAGAAAGGTATTCCTTAAGAGTTTGAAGGCATGAAACAAATCAGTTTCAGGATAGACACAGTAGCATGGTATTCTAGGGAGCACAGTGTTGTGTAGGTTGGGATGCTTAAGAACAAGGGAGCAGAAAATATGAGTAGTGGAAGAACAAGAGAAGAAGCTAGGAAGTGATGAATATTATTTATAATGCCTTGCAGGAATTAGTGGTGGTGTCTATAGGAAGGAGGTAAAAGGACAGACATAAAACCTTAGGCTTATGAGTTGTGTCTGTTAAATTGTGGGAACCATGTTCAAGAATAGTTTTCTGATGGAAGTTTAATATTAAATTACTATAATTACTTTTTTCTCATTTTTCTCTCACACACTTTTAAAAATAGCAAGTAGAGTTTTAAGAATGAATCAAGTATAAAAAATCTTGGAAATTTCCAAGAAAGTAGGTTCCCAGTTAAATTGATCACTGAGTTTTATATTTGAATCTAGGAAATCTGATTCATAATCCTTTGACCTGAAAAAGGCTATTTCATGTTCTATACATTATAGGCAATACTATAAATTTGATTAAACTTTTTAAAAATTTTGATTTCATGTTTATGTAATGGCTATTAGAATAAACTGTTTTAAGGAAAGACAGACATCTAAACTCAGTAATCATTCCCATGTTTTTACAAATTGATTCAGGCTAGTTGTGTAGCTGGCTCTTTGTTCTCTTAAGGAATGACATTATGTTTAGTTTATAGAAAATGCCATACAACTATGCTCTCAGAATATAATGTTTCCTTTCCTTATTTTAATAGTGTCTCCTTACATTTCTTAGGAATTAATCAAGATGTCTAATTGTTTATTTATATGCAGTTGAGTTTAGCTCTTATACTGAAGAGGGCCATCACTTTCTCTGCTCTTATAGATTCTTAAGTTATAAGAAAAAAATTGAGACAAATAGCTAATACTACCATGAGGGAGATAGAACTTTCTGTTCCGTGTTTTTTGAAAGGAAAAGAAAAAATGTCTCTTTAGTTAAGTTAGAGATAAAGGGAAGGGAAAGAGATTGAGAGATTGTATTTTGTAAATATCCTATTTAAGTAAGTGCTAGTTTGTGCTTCAGGTCAGGAAACATGCACTGAGTAGCAGATCTACAAGTTTTAAATCAGGGGTCCTCAAACTTTTTAAACAGGGGCCCAGTTCACTGTCCCTCAGACCGTTGGAGGGCCGGACTTCAGGCCCCGGGACCAGTAGGCTCCTAGGCAGGTCAGGCAGCAGCAGCAAAACCTGGCGGGCCAGATAAATGTCCTCAGTGGGCTGCATGTGGCACGCGGGCCGTAGTTTGAGGATGCTTGCTTTAAACTATCACTTGCCACACTTCAAATGGTCTAAATTTTGCTTCAGTTTTTAGAGAGGAGAAGAAGGCAGTCATTAACAACATCCTTTGGTTGTTACAACAGCTTTGTCAACAAATTACAAATTCCCACATTTCCCGTTTTCCAAGTTTCATTCCACTAATGCAATAAATTCTTCTCACTCTCAGAAAAAAAATGGATAGTTTTTCTTGGGAGAACACTGACTATCCTTCTTAGGTTTATTTTGTTACCTTTAATAGATCATCTACATTTTAAATTGTACCTTTTATGTGTTTTTAATTTATTTAAATGTTTGCTTAAAATTATCTTTGGTTACTTTCTGTGAACAATGAAGATGTTGCTGAGGCAGTTGTTTAGTTTTTCACACAATGTTTCTCTAGGAAGACCCTGAGGGTTAGAGTAAGAGACCTCTCCAGTGTTGTTCTAGAACAGTTGTCTTCTCTGCAGCAGTTCATATGCTTTATCTTATGCTAGAGCTTTTACTTGTCACAGTTATTGTAATTCATTTTTGCCAGAAAAGTTTCTTGTTATCTACTTTGTTTTAGGTATCATTTGACTATTCTTTTACTAACTTTTTAAGAACAGAAACTAACTCTCTGTGTATCCATAAAGGATTTAATCTTTATCCTTTTCATTTCCATTCTTGGCTATGGAGGATCATCATGGGCCACTCTTAAGCGTTTTTCCAAGGTGATAGTTTAAGGGAAAAAATAGATTATGAAGTAGACTATGAATGTATCCCTGATTGAATTCTAAAAATATCATTCTTTATTGAGGTAATTATAGCAGGTTGCCTACTTACGTAATACTCAAAAGGTTTGGAAATTGAGCTTTGAAATTTAGAATAGAATTTTTCCATAGAAGCAAAATTTTTTTTTTGAAGTTTTTGGCTGGAGATGGGTTTGAACTCACCACTTCTGGCATATGGGGCCGGCGCCCTACTCCTTTGAGCCACAGGCACCACCCTACAGAAGCAATTTTTTATAAGTAAGGGTTATAAATCAAGCTAATCTACAGTGTACTGACTCATAATGTAAACTGTAATTAAATCAAAGATAGTTGCAATTAAGTTGTTATGGTGAAAACTTGTGTTTCTTTTGTATGAAGATACTTGTGAAAAACCTAGTGGGAAACTTTCAGAAATTTCGATACTTAGAAGCACCTTAGAGATTGATGATTGATTTTTAAAATACCAACTCAAATAAGAACTTCTTTTAAATATGTTTCTTCAGATTTCCTGACAATATTTGTGCATTCTAAGAAAATAGTCATTGGGATCCACAATTAGATCTCCTTGTCTTGGGAAAAGTCAGCAGACTAGCAATATTCTAAATATAAATTTAAATTTAAAAAACAGAAGGGCTTCCCACTTGGATCTCCCACCTTCACTGCCCAGAGGTTCTGTTCCCCTTTTTCTGTTTGCCCTCTTTTGATTATCATGCTTATTAGTCTTTGTCCCTGCCAAATAAACCGTTCAAAACATAAGTAAATAAATTTAAAAAATAATAGTACATTTGCTATTTTTTACCAAAAATATATGTTTAACACCATAACTGAATATGTCCATTCTAAAATTACATAAACTAAACTTCATGTATGTGTAACATATTACCATCTATAGGCAAGTTCTAGCTAATAAATAGGACTTACATATACTATAATGTAGGCTAGCTCATAGCAGTCATTTAATTTGTTTTAGTCTTTAATATACACTAATATAAATATTTTAGTTTTTTCATTACAAGAATATAATATTTTAGTGATATTAGGAGTTTAATACTTTTCTAATTAGCCTATAGGAATTTATTAGAATTTTAAAAATATATATGTGTGTGTGTGTGTGTGTGTGTGTGTGTGTGTGTGTGTATAAAAGAAACTATATTCTTTCTTTTTGGGGAGAAGGCTCGTAAACTGGTAAGAAGGGAAGTTTTAGGATGAGAACTGACTATGACACCATTAAGATGATGTCTTTGCACTCCTTTTCTCCCTTTCTCTCCTGTCTCCATTGCTTCCAAGGAACCTAAAGTTCAGAATGGTTGGAATGAACTGAGGAGTATAGGAGAAAGCTCAGCACATAAGTTGAAGAATAAGTATTTGTGTGTGTGAGTAGGAAGTAGGGACTACAGAGGCAACTGGTTCCCTACTCATTCTGCCAGTTTCTTACATTTCAGAAAATATCCCATTAAAGTTGAAAGCTTGTGTCTTTATTATTAACACAACTACCCTGTGCATATCAGGGACTTTGATTGGCTTAGATAATACTTCTGCTCAGTGCTATAGTCCTGTCCATGACTGTTGGCTGGCAGCAACAGGGGCAGAGTTCCTTAGGGTACTCTGAAAGGAGTTAGGATAGAGTTAGATTATTGTCTGGATATTTCTAAATTTGGTATTTTAATTTATAAAATGGGGGGTTCTCAATTTTAAAACTCAAACAGAAATGCTGGTAACCTATATACCAAAAATTCTATTAGGAAATATTCTGGGTTTCGGTGTAAAATCTCCATATTCTGAGTGTAAAAAAACCTTTAATTTTATTTTAAATTGTCATGCTTTTAATGCTAATAAAATAATTAAAAGTCTTTAATAATAATTAAATAATTAAAACCAATTAGAAAAAAGAACTTGCATATATATAAGTTAAGACAATATTTTACAGGCCCAACCCATTAACCTTACATGTTATTTTACCAGTACATGTTTTCAGTCAGCCCAAGTCTTTACAGAGTTAAACTGGACTTTCACGTTTATGTTTTCTGATTCTCGAGAGATAATAAGAAGCAGGGTTTCAAGTGCCTGTGGTATCAGTGGTGATTTAGTAATCAATTTGTTTTGATTTCAACTCTCTCATTGCTGTTTGTCTAGGGGATAGTGATCCTAGAAGAATGCCAACTTCCAAAAGACATTTTGAAAAAACAAATACAATTTGCAGACCAAGCAGCTTCGTTAAACACTACAGGGAATCCTCAGGTTCCCCGAGAGTGTCAAGATCCTTTGCCAGAACAAGATTTTGAAATGTCACCAAGCAGCCCTACTTTACTTCTTCGAAACATAGAAAAACAGGTAAAGTCAGAGTAGGGTGTCAGCATAATGAAATGATTTTCATTGATTTTAAAGGTGTTCAAATAGACATCATTATGTGTGTGTCTACCTGGGATTTGCATTACTGAAGTTGGCCATTTAAGATTAAATGCAATTAAAATATTTGGTGTATGACTGGTGTTTATTATAAAATTCTTTAACTAAAATTGTAAGTATAATATGTAATGTGCAGGGTGATGATCATTTATACTAGGATTGGAAAATCTTTTTTCTAACAAAATTGCCCATCCTTGGACTTTTTTCAAGGGGAAAGAACAGTGGTACCAATTATTAAATCCAAATAGTTGTTTGATAAATTTATTGATTGGGTTTTTAGTAAAAGATAATATTGGAATATGGATTTCTTCATAAAATATGATTACATAAATGGAAAGTCAAAGAAGCACAGAACAGTTACTTTGATTCCAAAGTCCTCTGTGGTGCGAATAACTCCTCAAGTTTAATTATTCTGTCCTATCTATCTTATATCTATCCTCTGAAATCAGTCAATTATTTTGATTGAGATTTTGGTGGCTCTTGAATAAACCTGGCTTACTAGGAGGTTGTTATTGTGACTACACTGAATCTGCCAGAGCATAGCCATTCTTGATGATATTTGCATGATTACACTGATACTGTGGGAAATGATGAAAATTTGTGGATCCCTGTATCTAATTTTCCTGGGTTTTTCTGTCATACCAAGAAATAATTAAATACAGGTTACTATCTTATTCCTGGTAAAACAAAATACGGTATCATTTCTTCCATTCCATATTTATTAAAACAATAATTGCCTAGTTTTCCTTAATTGGAATACAGAATCAAAACACTTCTATGAATATTTTGTAATTCAGAAAATTATTTGATAATTATCTGATGTTAAATTTTAATGCACTTTACTATATAAGTGATATTTTAAATTAGTTTTGGTTATATTCTCATATTCCCACATACCTCTTTCTTTTCCCTTCTCTTAACATATAGGACTAATCCTTTTTCAGTTTGACCCTAGTTGTTTCACAATCCAGGGTAATTTATTTGCTTATTCAATCGAATCTCCTTTCTTTACCTACAGGTCACTACTTATTCATTGAAAAATGTAAACTGATTATAGTAATTCTTAATACAGTACAATTCCAGAGGGATTTTCATTGTCAAAAGAGATTTCTTACATGTTTTTCGTTGTCTGTAGTAAACCCAAGGACCTGAGATAATATCAGAACTGTCTAATCGGTGGAGACCAGAGCAAAGTGAAACTGCCAACCCCTTTCTTAAGGACAATAACTAAGAATTTAAAAACAATGACAGCAAAGCACTAAGCAAGTTTAGGACTGTCCCACGTGCAGCCCTATGCACAGGTTGCATACCAGTGAAGCTGGCCCTCATTAGCACTGTAGGTCTCATTGCTGATGGGAATGTCAGAGGCTTTGGTAGTATAGGGAAGGAATAGGAATTGTGACAACATCAATAATGGCTCAACATAAGGGAGTAGAAGAGAAAGACGCAGAAAGGGGCAGCAATGATCACCTGTAGATATTTTTAATAAATTGCCTATGAACTAGTCATTTGCTCTTGCCATATGTGGCAATAATGCTTTTATAGGCCAATTTTTTTAAATTTAAGTTGTTCTTAGAAGTTAAGTTGTTCTTATAGAAGAAGACTGAGTTTATTGATGAGGGTGGCAAGCCCATTATTGCATATGACTTAGTTTTGTTTGAGTTAGAAATTACAATAGAAAGGCATTACTGAGTTGTAGGCTGTTGACATTTTTTAAAAAAACTTGATTATAAGTGCTTCATTGTTAGATAGTATTTTTGTTCATAAATTTAAAAATGTCTTATTTTTAGTGTATTGGATGATTTAAGATAAATTTCACTGCTATTATATTTAATTTAGAAACCTTATTACAGATAGCTAGTATTTTGACTTAAATTGATTAGTTTTTGTTTTCTGAATTCAAATTATGCTTCTCTTAATTTTACTTTTCTTATTTGAATTTCCTATCCCACATTCAGATACAGGGATATAAGATTTTATTGGGCCATAGAAGGTTAGTCGTTAGGCTGAAGCCAGGGGTTGTAGTGTTGTCCTTTTGGGCCAGTTATTCAAAAATAACTGCCAGCAACTTCTAGTGACTTAAAAGATTTTAGATAATGTTTATTGAGGTGGAACAAAAAATAAGAGTTTTCGTTGTTTCAGACTAGAAAATATGAGATACTTAATAAATGTTAATGCATAATTAAACTAAGGAACAGTTGCTAAATAAAGAATCAATTTGTATTGATGATTTTTAAAATGATCTTTAATCTAAAAAAATCTGAGTAATAATTTTTAAAATGAAGTCATTAGGTGCATATTATCTCTCAAGAGAATAAATGGTGAAAACATTTCAGAGTCTTTTTTATGAAAGACTTTATGAAGGAATAAAATAACAGACTTAAGTCTATGGCATTTAGTCTCATTATTTCTAATAGCATGTTATTAGTTTTATACAAGTGAAGAGTTTCAAAATAATTATTTAATATTTCACATAGCTCTTTATTTTATAATAGAATATATTTTATAATAGACTATCTTACAGCCAATGAAAATAGTGAAATAAGTCTATATATTTTTAAAAAATATAGTCACTATGTTAATGAAAAAACCAAGTTTTAGAAAATGGATGTGGTATGATCTAATTAAAAGGGTGTGTATACATATTATACTCATGCTCACATACACTTGGAAAACTTAATCTAGATGGAGAAATATATAAAATATTGACCATGGCTTTTTCTTAGAAGTATGATTATAGTTGACTTTCTTTTAATTTTTTAAATGTCTATATAATTTCTAATTTTTCTGCAATGAACATGGGTTACATCTATAATTAAAAGAGTCATCATTCCTTTGTAGAAATGTACTATTTCCATTTATGCAGCCTTTATTATAATTGTTATTTTTTGTTTGTTTGTTAGTCGGAGACAGAGTCTCACTATGTCACCCTCCTTAGAGTGCTGTGGCTTCACAGCTCACAGCAACCTCGAACTCTTGGGCTCAAGTGAGTCTCTTGCCTCAACCTCCCAAGGCTGGGACTACATACACCTGCCACAACATGTGACTATTTTGTTGTTGTTGCAGTTGTCATTGTTATTGTTTTTTTTTAGCTGGTCTGGGCTGGGTTCAAACTCACCAGCCTAGGTACTGTGCCCGGAACTGTAATCACTGTGTTATGGGTGCCCAGCCAATATAATTGTTATTGTTTTGAGAATAATATTTATTATGTATGCAGGGTAGACATAAACTTTGTGTGTAATTTATAATAGTTTAACATAGTAAATTGCACATGAACTTTATGTCCACACTATATTTAAGTTTGAGATAAGGGTTAATGAAATCTTAAGTGCCAAAAAACCCTTGGTATTTTTGAATTAGGAAAACAATTGAAAAACAGTGTAGTGTTAAATTACTAATACCTAATTTGAATCCTGCATCCATTTCATACCAACTATATAACCTTTGATCAAAGTACTTAATCTTTCTTTGCTTAATTTACTCATCAGTAATTGGTATTAATAATTGTGATATCAGTAGCTATAATATTATCTACATTGCAGGTTTGTTTTGCAGATTAGAAGTACTCTTGGGTGCACAATGTAATGCCTAGCACATAATAAATTATAGCTATGTTTTTTAAATTATTAAATAGGCTGCCCCAAGGGAAATACGTAGATACTATTTGCTCCGTTCCAGTGTCTTAGAGGATGGGATGGGTAGCTAAAGGAACTGTAATAACAAAGGATATGGAAAAGGATGAATACTTAAATTGTAGATTTGCTTATGATAAATGGAAAAATCAGTTGTATAAATCTTCTGTGTATACTAACGTATGTACTAAAGTACAAGCATTTACATGTTTTGTGAGAAGTTAAACATTTAATAGGCACTATAGGACTGAGCGTTTACTCACATTTCTTGCTTAGCAGTAGTAAAAGGTTGACTGTTTCCTTGCAGAGTGCACAGTTGACTGAGATCATCAACAGTTTGATTGCCCCTCTCAACTTGTCCCCAACTTCATCACCCCTCTCTTCCAAATCCCGTAGCCAAAAATGTCTGGCTAATGGCATTTCCAGGAGGTAGGTATCAATCAATGAGATAGTTTTGTTTCTAAATTTGACTTTGCTTTATTTTACTTTGTTTTGATCTTTTAAGTATTACACTACTTTTTTTTCCATGTTAAGGAGTACTAGAGTATAATCAATAGACAATGGATAAAGTTGTAGATACTATCAAATTTAAATAATAAACCTAGAAACAGAAAGCTTTCCAAGAAGTTTTATATGTTTCTAAAAAAGAATATTGATAGCATTTGCTGTAGAAGTACTACTTGATTTACTATACCTTCCATGTTGCATCTTTTATATTCTAGAGCTCCATGCTCTCTTTGCAATACATTTTTGGTTTTTTCTTTTTCTTTTCTTTTTTTTTTTTTTTTTGCAGTTTTTGGCTGGGGCTGGGTTTTAACCCCCCACCTCCAGCATATGGGGCCAACACCCCACCCCCGCGAGCCACAGGCCCCGCCCTGCAATGCGTTTGAGAACAAAAGATCCCTAGGTACAGTTTGTGATGAAGATTGGTAGATAGCACCAATAAAATTCAGCTTACAGCCCAAGCACAGTTGCTTATACCTATTTGGGAGGCTGAGGCAGGAGAATTACTTAAGGCAGGGCATCAAGACCAGCCTGGGCAACATAGCAAGACCTGGTCTTTATGAAAAATAAAAATAAATTATCTGGCTGTGGTGGTGCAGGTTTGTAGTCCTAGCTACTGGTGAGCCTGAGATGGGAAGGTTGCTTGAGCAGTAGTTCAAGGTTACAGTGATCGGTGTTTGCACCACTGTTTTCCAGCCTGGGTGACAAAGGAAGACCCTCCCTCTTTAAAAAAAGAAAATTATAGGGCGGCACCTGTGGCTCAAAGGAGTAGAGCACTGGCCCCATATGCCAGAGGTGGAGGGTTCAAACCCAACCCCAGCCAAAAACTGCAAAAAAAAAAAAGAAAAAGAAAAAAGAAGATTATAAATAAATAAATGATTCAGCTTAAATTTTAATCACTCATTTTGTACCTTAGTTTTTAAGGTACATATTTTCTTAACATAATTGATAAGATGACGCTTATAATCATTAGCAATTTATCTTATATACATTACATTGTACATATACAATGTATACATATTACATTATATACATATTGTATGTATATAATAATATACATACAATAATATGTATATTATTATATACATATATCGGCAAAAATGTATATTCTATTAATCCAAATTCTTTTTTGGGAACAGCATTTGTTTTACTTTATATTGCTTACTTTTCTCTTTGAACCTTTCCTTCTGAAGATGCAATGAGAACATACTAATAGAGTATCATTTTATGTGTGCATCACCTCATTTTTTTTCAGGTAAAATTGTAATGTTGGCCTCATTGCTTTAATTACCATAGAGGACTAAGTATAATTTATTATTGGGAAATATTTATATTAATAATTACATGATTTATTTTTAAAAAATCTTTGTAATATAGAATAAAAGAAAAATGTATACTGTGGTGAGACTTAATGCTAAGTAGCCATTACATTCTTTATGAGATTAAGATATATATAAACCAAGTCTTAAAATAAAAATGCTTCTGGGTGTGGTGGCTTACACCTGTAGTCCCAGCTACTCTGGAGGCTGAGGCAGGAAGATTATTATTTGATTTTTATTTCTAATCCGTTTTTCTTCATTTTTTATTGACTTTATATTTATTCCTCTTACCACTGATGTTTCACTTTGAAAGTAAAGTTCTCACATGTTGTATAAAGCAAATACGATATCCTCATGTATGAGAACATGCCCTAATTAGGAAAGTTGTAGTATAGGTGAATGAATTTTGAGTTGTCATAAAACACCATGTGATTGGTATATGAGCATTGTGATTTGGAGCTAAACACATTTTAGATAATATTTGGCTTACCTAATTAGACATTGCACGGTTACACACGTTTGCATGTGTGTATGTGTGTGTGTGTGGGTATTTTCTTATTAATGTATTTGCCTGTATTTCTGGTTATTCATTCATAAAGCATTGATTATTTGTCATATGTCATACAAAGCCTTAGGATGCAAATATGAAGAAGACAGTCTCCACTTGTTAATAATTCATGGCCTGATGGGTGAAACATGTAACTATTTAAAATACTACATAATAATGATGGAATTGTATACATTTTTTTTGTTTGTTTTGGGGTTTTTTTTTTTTTTTTTTGAGACAGAACCTCAAACTGTTGCCCTGGATAGAGTGCCATAGCATCACAGCTTACAGCAACCTCCAACTCCTGGGCTTAAGCGATTTTCTTGCCTCAGCCTCCCAAGTAGCTGGGACTATGGAACTATATACCTTTGTTTAAATACTTGCTTTTAATAGCTGTCATAGTTGAAAGAGACACTTCATAAAGATATGTAGTTCCAAAGCAAATAAATATAAAATAGGCTATTTAAACTAACTCACATTTTTTCAATCATATCTACTAATAAACAGTTCAAGGTTTTTTGTTGAAATCCACTAATAATTGCCATTTTTCCCTTATAAATTAGTTGTTCCCACAAACTAATTGAAAGATTTTCCTTTGAAAGTTTTTAATTGATTTATAACCTACAAAATTTCTTTGATAGATTTAAAAACAATAAAAATTTGTTCTTCAGGCTCAGCGCCTTAGCTCAAGTGGCTCAAATTTAAAAAATTATTTATTAATAATAATTACTATTATTATTTATTAAATTATATATATTTATTCATAAATAAATTAATATTTATTAATAAATATATATATTAAATATATATAAATAAAATATGTAATTTGGCCAAGTGGGATGGTTCATGCTTATAATCCAGCATGTTCAGAGGCTGTGGCAGGAAGATCCCTTGAAGCCAGGAGTTTGAGACTGGCCTGAGCAATAAAATAAGACCTCATCTCTACAAAGAAAAAAATAAAACATGATTTTTCTTAAACTATTTATAAATGCTTTGATAATGAAATAACCAGCATGCTACTGTGTAAAACAAAAGTTTTGGGGGAATACTCCTGATCTTATTAAAATGTATTATAAAGATTCCATTATTTATGATAATAAATACTATAAATACTATGATGATAAATACTATTGCTATTATGATAATAAATAGTATAATCTATAAGTCTAATACTGAGAATATAGAGACTGGAATATATTACAAAAAAAAGTAATAACACTGATGGAAAAGTAGCAAACTTTGAGAATGTGGTCTGTTATGTCAGATGCCAAAGAGAGTTAACTGAAAAGCATCCATTGAACTGCTCCATGTCCATTGACTAATAGAGAAATGTCCATTGAACAATAGAGAAAGAGGCAAGAATGGATTAATAAGGGAAATGCTAATGAAGTAGATTACACATCAACGCCACTGTCTTTAAAGGTTATGATAAATGGACATACAAGGTCCAAAACAGGATTTTTATTAAGATGGAAGAAATGTAAACATTTTTATTAAAATAAAAGCAAGGGAAGGAGCTGCAGGTGGGGAATGTAGAAATGCTTTATCACAAAGTTATGGAAAGATCTTAGGGTGGGAAATACACTTGTTCTTTAAGAGTGGCATTAAATAGATTAAGGTAGGTATTGATGCAGTTATTTTTAAAGTGATTCTAGCCTAGATAAGAATAATAAAGGGAGCTTGAAAAGTTAGGTGAAAGTTTGGATAGATAATTGATAAGTGAAACCTTTTCCTTTACCTTTCCCCCCTCCTTCGCTGCGCCCTTCTTTTTATTTGTAGCATGAGCAGCCCATCTCTGGAGAAAGGGTAGTAGTTTCTAAGAAGTTGTTTTTAATCTCTTAACTATAGATATGCTGAGTGTGAAAAGTACTTAATTGATGTTTATAAAACTAGTTAAGATTTTAATTTTGGGCTCGGCGCCTGTGGCTCAATCGGGTAAGGTGCCAACCACATACACCTAAGGTGGCGGGTTCGAATCCCCAGCCCGGACCCGCCAAACAACAATGATGGCCGGGCGTTGTGGCGGGCGCCTGTGGTCCCAGCTACTTGGGAGACCGAGGCAGGAGACTCGCTTGAGTCCAGGAGTTGGAGGTTGCTATGAGCTGTGATGCCATGGCACTCTACCCAGGGGGATAGCTTGAGGCTCCGTCTCAAAAAAAAAAAAAAGATTTTAATTTTGAAGCATTCTCTAATTGAAGTTTTTATAAAATAAAGAAATGCATAGTAGTGAATTTCTATAAATTCATCAGATTATTTTACATTATTCATATTTGGGAATATGACCATAGATTTTTAAAATTAATTAGAGATAAAATTTTATATTATAGCATTATATAAAATAGCTTTGATTTAAAGACAATTGTATTGAAGCAATGTGAAATTTACCTATAATGAGCCTTCTGATCTTGGAAATAAAATATCAAAGGAAACCTTATTTTATTTGTTACATCTCCTATTTCCCAATTTTTTTTATTTTTTCTTCATGAGTTATATATGAAAAAAACATCTTACAGATTCAAAGCTTTTCAGGAGTAAGGGCTTAGTCATTTAATGTTATCCAGATTTAACACTTAACCACAAAGCACTTTCTGAAGATGTCCCTGTTAAACATATAAATACTATTAATTTATGTATTTAAATAAATGGGCAGATAAGAAAATTTATCATTTGAGTACGACTTTTTTGTTTGTGATAAAATATAGATAACATAAAATTTATTATTTAACCATATTTCCATATCAGTTCAGTGGCATTAAGTCTGTTTACACTGTTCTGCAGTCATCACTGCCATCCATCTTCAGGACTTCTCATCTTCTCAAATTAAACTCTTCAACCACTGAAGCATATCATTTGTTATAGTGCCAAGCCAAAAAGTAAGAGAGCAAGAACTCATAAAGTAAATGAAACACAGAAATCTACTTTTGTTTGAGGCCAAATTCAGACAAAATTGAATTAAAGTTCTGATAGTTTCATGGAAATGGTTAGAGAGAAACCAAAAGCAAATCCAGTAAAATCAAGCTGTAGTTCTAATAAATTCTAGGGTGAGTAGAAGAGAAGTCAAAGCCCACAGCCTTGATCATGATAGGGAAATGAAATAAAATCCTCGCATATTTAGTGTGCACCATCCTCTTTGAGAGACTATACCATCACAGTGAAGGTAAATCAGAAGTAAAAAACTGGTTCCCTTTCTTCCCTACTGGGGCACCCTGGGGAAATTTCCCTTGGGACTAGGCAGAGCAGAAGATAAAAGAAAGCCGATCCTTGGGTTAGGTATCTTTACATGGATTTCAGTCCAAATTTGCATCAGTCAGTGGTCAAAGGGATCCTTAGTTTTTAAATGGTTGCCAAATAGCAGAAGCAAATGCATATTTTCTCTGGAGGAAGACACCTTCTTTTTGGCCCTGAGAACTTTCTTTTCTTTTCTTTTCTTTTTGCAGTTTTTGGCCAGGGCTGGGTTTGAACCCACCACATGGGACCAGCACCCTAACCTTTTGAGCCACAGGCGCTGCCCAGAACTTTCTTTTCAAAGGCAGTGATTAGCTAGCACACAGCTAAATGTAATTAAACGTGAAGGGAAAGAAAAAGAATAGTAAGAACAAGCAGAAAACAACAAATAGAAAAAGAAGAGGATAAAGTTTTTATATATTAGAAGTATCAAACACTGATTATTTTTAAATGGTACTTACTATAGATATAAAAGATAGGCTTTATGAGAGCAGGGAAGAAATTATATAAAGTGATATAAGTACATTTGGAAAGGGATCAAATAAGACATCTGAAAAATACTGAAATCAATAATAAAGTAGGTGGGTTTTTCAGCCAACTGAATGTAGTTGAAGAGAGAATGTATGGCATAGAAAAGAGAAGAAAAGTTCCAAACTGTAGCAAAAGAGACAAGACAATGAACAGAGAATCATTTAAAAATATGGAGAACATAGTGAGAAGGTCTTAATATAACACTTAATTGAAGACCTGGAGAAGAGATAAAGAATGGAGCAGAAGCAAGTCTGAAGAAGTACTAGTTGAAAAGTACCTGAACTGACGAAAGATACCCAATTCAGAAACACAAGTGCCAGATCAGGAGAACTAAGAAGAAATCTAGTTCTAGACATAGAGGACATGGAAAAAAACAAAGATAATGGAACATCAGAAAACAACCAGAGGTAATAAAAGACATTATCTTAATTAGCAGCATAGTTAGACTGGCAGCTGACTTCTCAACAGCAACAGTAAAAGCTGGATTACCTGGAATGGTATTTTCAGTATGTTAAGAGAAAAGAACTGTTTACCTAGACATTATACATGGAGAAAACAGTTTTGAAGCCTGAATGTAAACACGAATATTTTAAAATAAGGCAAAACTGAGAGAGTAAGCTAGTAGACTCTAATTTATGATAACCATAAATTAATGATGTACTTTAGGCAGTAGAGAATGATGATCCAAATGGAAAATTAAAGATGCAAGAGGGGATGAAGAGCAAATAAAATGGTAAGTAATGAGATAGGTGTATGTAAACAGACGTAGTAAAATATGGCCAGTGGAGTTACCAAAGAAGACCCTGACGACAATAACATATAGGTCAGGAGAAAGGTAAAAGGATCCCGATTGTTCTCAGGCCCTTGAATTAGTAAGATGCCAGTAAAAGTATAGATTTAGCTTTTAGTATTTCCAAATTACGATGGTAGAAGAGCTCCACCTGAGAGAGGGGGCTTCTTGGGTGCTGATAATGTTCTATTTCTTGACCTGAGGGTGATAGTGGGACAGCAGGGGAGTAAGGAGAGGCATTGCTTTATGTGTATAAGTTAAACATGAGATAAATGTCTCCTGTACTTATCTATTTATATCTTACATTTCACATTTTAAAAAGTTAAGAAAGTAGGATATAAACAATGTACTTCAAAAAGGATAAACACAAAGAGTCACATAGGAAGTCATATTTTCCCTCATGATTTTGAAAAAATTTTTAAAGGACATTACTTATGGTAAATCTATGAGCAAAATTTGACTAGTTCCACAGGGATGTGATATTTAATTTATTGACAGGGTAATAATGACTTAAATCTAATTTCAGAATATTACCTTAAAAAGAAGTGATAAGGAATAATCTAATTGTTGAGTTTATAATCTTTTCCCTTTATCTGTCAAGTCTGTCTTTACCTAGGATTCTGTATCTTTTACAATAAAAATGATCATAATTATTGTGGAAAGCAATGGAAAATGTCTCAAGAAAAGAACCAATAGCTATAGCGTATTTTTATTGGCCCCTATGACCCCAAAAGTACTCTTATACTTAGTTGTGAATACGTAGACAGCTGAAATATGTAAATTAATACAAATGTCAAAATAATAATAGCAATGCAGTAAGTTTCAAAAAATAGAAAATAATAAAAAATAAAGAAAGGAAGTTCCAAAATGCTTATAGACATAGGCAGAAGGTACAATGATACCTGCCTATGTATGATAGCTGTATAAAACAGATAGCATAATGCTTTATATGATCATTTGGTACCTGAATGTTTATATTATCCCTATACCAAAAGACTCATAAAGACTTAACCTTTATTTGGCAGTCATTCAGTCTCCCCTCTAATCCAACTTCTGCAATCATGTTATCTTACAAGGTAAATTTTAATCTATTAAAATGTAGTTATATCACTCAGTATATTATTGCCCAAGAGTTCAAATGTATGTCTTACAATAAGCATACCAATTCCTGGGAGGCAGTATATGGTTGTGTGAGAAATAAATAAAATAGCATATATTAAATATAATCATAAATATAAATATACCTAGCACATAAAAAACAACCTAATAATATTAAATAAATAAAAAACAACCCAATAATACTTAGGTAAGGACATAGTATATATTAAAATTTTAGATAATAGCTTTTTCTTTCTTTCATATTCCGGAGAATGTACTAGTTATTTATTTAGCTGTTCTTTTACAAAGTGCTTTGAAGTGGCCTGAATTAGGATAAAGATTAAAGGACATATGTAGAGATCTCTTTGCACATGCCTACATAGACTCCCAGCAGGCCAGCTATTACTGAAGTTATTCATACAGGTACTAGAAATCACTGAGGCACTATCTCTTTTTCCATCTTTCTTGCCTTTTTACGGGACCCTGTAATTAAGTCAGGTACTCTAAACTGCAGCATAAACATACTGTTGGCTTTTTTTTATTTTTTGAGACAGAGTCTCAAACTATCCCCCCTGGGTAGAGTGCTGTGGCATCACAGCTCACAGCAACCTCCAACTCCTGGGCTCAAGCGAGTCTCCTGTCTCAGCCTCCCAAGTAGTTGGGACCACAGGTGCCCGCCAAAACGCCTGGCTTTTTTTTTTTTTTTTTTTTTGGTTATAGCCGTCATTGTTGTTTTGGCAGGCCGGGGCTAGATTCGAACCCACCACCTTAGGTGTATGTGGCTGGTGCCTTAGCCATTTGAGCCACAGGTGCTGAACTGGGTTTTTTTTTTTTTTAAATCATATTATACAAAACACTATATCCTCAAAGGGCCGTCTTGGGACATTTAACCCTCCATCTCCATGCACACACAAAGATTTTAACTTCTTTTTATTATCAATTATATTGTTTTTATTATTTAACGGTTTGGGGGTAACATGATTATAAGAGTGTACCATTTCTATGTATTCTGTTTATTTTAGACATCTTGTAACCTGGGAAAGTCAGTTAATCCCTTTACCTCTCACTTCTTTACATTTAATGGGATATATTTTCTAAAATAATTTCTAGTGCTAAATTCTTTCATTAAATGTTTATTTTTGAGAATTTTTTTTTCATCAAATCTACAATGAAAACAAACGTTTTTTTGTTTTGGTATAGGCCAAAGTATATTTCTTTTTGTAGTGTCACGCTTGTGTTATGTTATGGATGTAATAATTTTATATTAGTGTATATATTCAAGAGAAGTAGTGAATAGAGGCAAATTACTTCACTCAACGTGTGTTAGTGACTTTAAAGCATACTTTAAAGGTTATATACAGAGTCCACTTAAGAGCCAAACACTTTCAATAAGACTATTTGGGAAGAATTGTTTAAATAAAATTTATAATATGTTGCCATTTTTGGAAGGTATTGTACTTAACTTTTCTCTGATGACTCAGGTTTATCACCATGACCACATTCTCAGGGGCTACAGAGATAAACAGCTCTATATCTATAAAAGAATTCACTTATTAATTAACAAATATCTGCTGAGTGACTTCAGTGTGCCAAGGACTGGATTGGGATTCTACATGTGATGATGTACAAAAACGGGGGTGGGGGGGGTCTCTGTCCTTGTGGGTTAGAGTCTAGTTGTGGAAAAATGAAATAACCTAAATAATTACACAAATGTCCTCGTATAATTTTAAACTTGATCAAGTATTTTTTTTTTTTTGAGACAGAGCCTCAAGCTGTTGCCCTGGGTAGAGTGCTGTGGCATCATGGCTCACAGCAACCTCCAACTCCTGGGCTCAAGAGAGTCTCCTGCCTCCACTTCCCAAGTAGCTGGGACTACAGGCACCCGCCACAACTTCTGGCTATTTTTTGGTTGCAGCCATCATTGTTGTTTGGCAGGCCCAGGCTGGATTCGAACCTGCC
>CAUYQV010006056.1:0-13634 GCA_963574575.1 Galagoides demidoff
TTTTTTTTTTTTGGTTGCAGCCATCATTGTTGTTTGGCGGGCCCGGGCTGGGGATTCGAACCCGCCACCTTAGGTGTGCGTGGCTGGTGCCTTAGCTGATTGAACCACAGGTGCCGAGCCAGAGGTTTTCTCTTATTTAGGTGCTTATTAGATGGTCAAAGACCTTTTACTAACCTGTTTTGACTCCTGCTGGGCCTCAGAGCTGTGCTTGGGAGACTGTAGTGTAGGCGCTTCTCTTTCTGTCATCCCTCACATTGTTTACCATTGATGTAGCTTAATTCAGATGGACTTCTCATGTACCTTGGTTGATATTACTAATGATTTTAATATTAGGGAAAGTAGACTTTGCATCATTTTTCAGCTCTTTTTCCTTTAGGAATAGCATGCTGTTTTAGTACATACAAATCAGTGTACAGCCAGTGCTGTAGCTGTTATTTCTGATTTTCTCTTCCAAATCTTAGAATCAGCAGGTTCTACCTGAACACAGAGGAAGTTAGTGACCCACACCTTGACACTACAGTCCAGGTCTGGGGGAGTGAGGGTGGTTGGGGTCTTTCCCTCACCCCACGAAGTTTGGTTTCATCCCAATAAATAAATCAGCTTAGCGTATGTCAGGACTCTAAATTGCTATCATTGAAAGGTGGAGGCAGCTCATGGCTATGCATGTGTGTGTGGAGGGGAGGGAGACAAAAGTTTCATGAGTGGTAGCTCTGGCGCTTGAGCCACAGAACTACATGTCAGGGCAGATGTGGGGATGGCGAGTTTTGGCCTCATTCACTTCAGACCTCAGGCTGAATCAGAAACTCAGGACATTGGTGACTATCTCCCTGAGCCAAGGAAATAAGCAAGGCTGTTTGTGTTCATGCTCCTTTGTTTCTTTCCTCTGTTTAGGCTAATGTATAAAACCTGCCTGTCTTGTTAGTCCTTGGAAGAAAGACCTGCTGAAAATCCACATTTTATTATTTATAATGTAATTGATGATAGATACAAACACAAAATGTTCTCTAACTTCAAATTCTTGTGCTAAGATACTGAGTTAAAATGAACTGAAAAAAACTATCTTTCATAGTTTAGAACAGTGGTTCTCAACCTTCCTAATGCTGTGGCCCTTTAATACAGTTCCTGTGGATCATGGCCCACAGGTTGAGAACTGCTATTTTAGAATTTTCCTGTAAATGCTGTAAAAATGCCATGTCATAAGACAATGTAAATGATTGCCAAAAGCATATCCATAGGAAAGGTTCTAGATGTTGGAAAAGCAGCCATGCTACAGATACGATTACATTTAAAGTGACTTAAGATCAGTCAGTTATCAAGTTCGTGCTTGGTAAAAGCAGCCTTCTCCTGGGGGTTGGTTGGGGACACAGATGACTGATCATTTTTGTGCCTTTTGTCCAGTGTTACAGACCATCTTTTTCCAAGTGACAGGAGTTTAGGGCTAGCTCAGGGCGTGCACAGTACATTGCACTCAGTTCACAGTATAAAATTTTTGTTTAGGCAGAAACAGGAATAGTTTTATTTATCCCCAAATTAATCACCCACAGTAGTTTATATTATAAATGTCAGCTTAGTGTACAAGCCTCCAGAGTTGTAGAAAAGCCAATACTAGTGGTGTCCCAAAGGCTGTCCCTAAAGTCATGATATGTAAGGGAAATGGGAAATTGTAGCTAAATGTACTTTTATTTACAAAATATTTATTTATAAAATCTTCTCTACATGTTGGCCACCTGTTTGTAAAATTTTATAAAGAATAATTTGTAAATAAAGGCACATTGAGCTACAATTTTCCATTTTCCCTACATATGGTGACTTTTGGGGCAATCTTTGGGACACTTTGTGTGTATATTAGGTAATGTTATTAATCCCTCTGATTGACTTAGAAACCAAAACAAGGAATGCCTCTAAGGCCATGTGGGTTCTCATTTCATTTCAGCTCCTGCATACTTCGACATACGCCATTTTACTTCTCTCCATTTCATTTTCCACATCTATACAATTAGGAGGCAATAGTGGATAACTGCAACACAAATACAGACGATTGTATTCATGTTAAATCATCTTTTAGTAGTGCGTGAACAAGATTAATACTAATTTAAACACCTGATCAATAAAAAATGATGGATGCTATTTTCTATTGTTTTGTGCATTCTTACAAGTAAAGGGCAATTACATGCCAGGAATAGTAGAAAAAAATATGAATGTATTAGATATATTCCTGGTTTGAGCAGTGAGATTTCTTAATAAGGAAAGATACTGGAATGCTTTATGAAGTTTATGAACTTGTAATTTGCTCCTGCAATTAGATGAGACTCTGTCAGACCCATCCTTCTACAATTTCATAATTGAGGGGCTTTTGCCTACAATAGAGTGTTGAATCAGATATACATAGGCTTAATGGACTAACTATTTTAAAGATTGTCCGCCGCTTATGCAAAATAAGAACAATCCTTGGAACATTTTAAAGGCTTCCTGCCACAAATTGCTTTTGCAATTTTCATTTCATTTTTTAACTATAAAGTTAAGGCATCTTCAGTTATTTTTATTTTAAATTGCTCCTGCTGTTGTTCTCCTTCTAGGAAGTAGCCACTATTCTTTTTCCTTTCTCCTGGCCATTGTAGTCTGTCTTACATGAATAAAAACAAGGTGGTTTATTTAGAAAAGAGTTTTAAAATTCTCCTTTGTATTTGCAAGAAAAATGCCTTACCATTATCAAATTGAAAAAGCGATAATGTAGTGCAGTTACAGGTGAGTTTTATCAATGAATCTTTTCCAGAAGCTCTTTCTGCTGCATCCTTTAACATCTGTGGCCTGAAAAAGTTAATTCTGAAAACAAAGTACATGTGGAAAGGCAGGTGATTGATCAAGGCAAAAATTAAAATTGGGTACCGGTAGCACAATCTCTTACTTTTTGGCCCACAGGAGTCCTGGTACAAATTAATTATTTCTGTGATTCTTAGACCTTCATCAATCACATGTAAATCACACCATGCACGACTGGCTGCCTTTCCATTCTTGAGTTCCCCACAGAGAGTGTTGGCCTCCAACTGCTGCCAAGACACAGCAGAGCAGCAGCCTGTCCTTGGCCACTCTGGGACCTCAGACAGCGAGATGGAGATGGCTTGCAACTGCAAGAGTATGCCTGAGGTTGCAGCCAGCACCCTTCCAAAATTATTTCCGCCCAGGGCACTAGAGACATTTTTCAAATCAGGTTTAATGTGAGTTAAACCTTGTGAGCCCAAGGTTTGATTTTTAAACATGGTTTTAGACCAATCTATGAAGATGCTGGAGCACAGAGAATCTAGCAGATAGTAGGAATAAACATAAACTTAATCTCAAGATTGATTAGGGAAAAACAAATATAGATGCTCTCAAAAGCAGGTTTCCCCAGGTACTTTGTGTACCCTTAGAGGCAGTGGTAATAATAATAGCTGAAACTTAATTAAAGTAACATAAAAGACCCCAGCCAGGAGACCTTGTGACCATATTTGTAGCTGAGTACTGAATTTAGCCCCAAGAAATATGAGTTCTACTTTTCATCTCACAGCAATTTACCATTTCAAAAACCTCGTATTAAGGAGATGATTACGAGCTGCAGAGTTGCCTTACTTCATATGTAAAGAAAGAAAGATTTGAAAATGTAGAAGGGCATCTTTTCAAAGAAACTTCACAATTAAATTTTAAACATCTATTGGGAAGTGAGGAAATTGGAATGACCTGGATACCTGAAATGTAGATTTTTTTTATCTTAAAACATTTATTCAGATCTTCTTTGGATTTGTCTTTAGGGTGAATTAAATTTGTATTTGTAAATTGGATTTAAAAAACCCTAACAAATGCCATTCAAAAAATAAAATGAAATTGCCATTAGGGGTAGAACAAAAGACTCAGATTGCCTGGGGTCAAACTTTGACTCAGCTCCTACATGACTTTGGCATATAACTCCTCCAGTCTTTGGTTTCCTGCTCTATAAAAATAGGCATAATAATAGTTCATATTCTAGTAGGTTGTGTGGAAGAAAAGAGATTATTCACTTCCAACAGTGCTAATGCTTAGAAAATATTAAACATATATTGTCATTATTATATGTATTATCTCTCACTCACTTGAACTATTATAAAAAGTGAAAACTTTCTTATAAGAATCATTTCTTTAATTGAAACATCAACAACATATTAGATAGGAATTCCCTGTCAGTTTCCAGGAGCACACATAACTATAAAATACAGTTTCTGCTTCTGTAGCTTTTATCTGCTTGCTATTGTGAGATTCCTCTATAATTATATTGTCAACTCTTTTTACTGGGTAATAATGTTTATTTCACAATATTTGGGGATTATAGGAATGATTAAACAAGATGACATTTGTGAAAGTGTTGAGCAGGGACTGGCTGACAGTAGGTTCTAAATAAATATTGGCCTTTTGGATACTTACTTGCCTTCTTTATGGGGAAGGGAACAAATGTTTAATCTTCCAAGCAAAACACTATTTTCACTATACTACAGAAGTTTGAGATGTACCTATAAACTATACACAACTTTTTTATTTTACTTTTTTATTCCTTCTACAAAAATTCTCTGCTAAGCATTCTGGAACCATCACTTAAAAGTACCTCAGTAGTGGTATCTGCCAAAGTCTAAAGACAGTGGGATCTTACGATGTGCAGTGACGACAATTGGTCCCTAAGAAAAGCAGGAAAGTATGTGAAGTTCCTTCCAGATGCTTTGGAAATTTTGCTGTTATTGGCTGCCTATGGGGAACCAAGCACTTGCCAAGGAGCTGCAGTGGCCTCTTAGACCTGAGGGGAGCCGCCAGTTGATAGCTGTTAAAAAAGAAACAAACGGAACAAAACAAACAAACCAACCAACAAAAAACCCTAAAGCTTTCAGTACTACAACTGCAAGAAACTGAAAGCCGCCCAAAGCTGTGTAACAGGAAGAGGATCCTTCTCCAGTCAGCTTCTAGATGAGAACCCAGGCTTATCCTCCATGTTGTGATAACTCTAAGCTGAAGTCCAGGTTCCTCAACTTCTGACCCACCAAAATGGTGATGTAATAAGTTGATGTATTTTAAGTTTTTAACTCTGTGGTAAATTGTTATGCAGTAATAGATTACAAATACAGATTTTTCTCTCTTCATTTTTTCTCTCACCTTCAAGAGGGTGTCCTTGCTTTCTAGGAAAGTGGCTTTTAATTTAAGCACAAATGACTCCTTCGATTGGAACTTATCAAAGCATACAGAAGCATATTCACTGTAAAAGAAATTCATTCTTTCTAATACCTATACCTACAAAGATGATTTAAATCCTTGCTCTGTCTCAAGCTACCTGATGAATGTCTTCTCTCTCCATCTCAGGTTCATCGGCTATAAAATAGAAATAATATTATCCAGTTTTTAGGATTGTCATAAAGATTTCCTGAAATAGCCAACCAAAAATAATAAGCATAATACCAGATTAATAATAGATACTCTATAGATGATAACTATTTTTATTAATAATAGCTGAAGACTCTCCTATATTCTTCAGATTTATAGAGTCCACATACAAGTAGGATGTCAAGAAGTAGAAAAGTCAGCAGTGAGTTCTGAATACACTTTTAAAATAATGATTTGATCAAGAAGACTTATTATATGATGAAGCAATTTGATCCATTGATGTTTCATATTAAGACACCATGTCATTATTCAAAAGATTGGGTATTAAATGGAAGAAAAACCACAAAGAGCAATTTTTTAAAAAGGAACTTTACCATGTGAAAATCAAATTCATGAATTAGAAGGCCAAAGCAACCTGAAGTTTACTCAAGACAGAGTCTCCTGTTGCTGCACAGGCTGGAGGGCAATGGTTTGATTCCATCACACTCCCTGCAACTTCAGACTCATGGGCTGGAGTGATCCTCCCACCTCAGACTCCTGAGTAGTTACAACTCTAGGCCTCTGCCACTGCACACAGATAACTCGTTGCTTTATTTGTAGAGATGGAGTCTGTCTATGTTGCCAAGGCTAGTCTTAAACTCCTGACCTCAAGCTATCCTGCCCCTTTGGGCTCCCAAAGTGCTGGGTTTACCTGTGTGAGCCACCACACCCACCTTAAAACTTAACATTTTTTGAGAGGCTCTTCTATTATTTCCTCTTCCATCCCAAATACTTTGCAATATATATAAGAAAAAAATTAAAGATCTTCTCTTTTAGGAAATAAGATGGAAGAAACTGCCATAGCAGCCACTAAAATCCTTCTCCTCATCTGTTCAGTTACCTAGAGGTTTACTCATCAGTATTGCTGTATGTCTGCCCCATGACACACATCCCAGGGAACGTGCTAACCACAACGTGTACCAGTGGCCCAGGATTTAAGCCCTTTGTTCTCAACAGTGTTTTAGGCAGCATGAAGGGCCTTTGGCTTGTACAGAGATTTGATACATGACAATCAGCAATCCAGTGGAAGAAACAAATGTCTCTGGTTGTTGGTTTCTTTTAATTATTTTTCCTGAAAATCAGAGCTGTGCAGGAGGGTGTCATGAAATATGAACAAGTGGGCTCACACAAACACATAGATGAGTATTTAATTGAGAGTAACAACTAGAGTTTATTAATCATGGTTTTCCTGAAAATTTATTTTGGGACTGTTGGTTTCTGCTTATCCCAAATAGTGACAAAATAAGTAAATATCAGCCATCAGAAATGATGCAAGTCTAATAATGAATTGTTAATTTCCTCCTTATTTGGGGGCTTTGGTCATATGAACCTATTTAATTTTAAGAGTTAAGGTTAAGAGTTGTAAGAAAGGTATAATTCAAAACCCATAAAATGTATGATTATCCAGTGCATGTTGGTGAGCATGCATGCGTGAGTAGGAACATGGATGCATTATAGATTTTTTTTTTTTAATGTAAAACATGGCCACAGGGTTGGGGGGACTGAAGGAGGACTGAAAGATGTTCTAGCAGATTGTATTGTTCTCAGAATTATTTGCTGTTCTTTCCTCCTGTCTCCTCTCTGTTACAGAATTAGACTTTCCTCTCCCTTGATGTCAGGCTTGACCAGGGACTTGCTTTAGGCAGTGTAATGTGGTGATAATGATGCACACCACTTCTCAACTGAAGATTTAGCATCGGCATGTGATTCTGCGTGGTCCTTTACCCTTGGCCATGAGGCCACAGGTCTGAGTTAGCTGCTTCTTCCTCAGCTTGGGTTTTTCAGTGCAGAAGATCTTGAGCAGAGCTGCAGATAGCCCACAAATGCTAAGAAATTGAGCAAGAAAGAAACATTTGCTGTTTTAATTCATTGAGATTTTGGGTGTTCTATTAGTGCAGCATAATTTTGGCTAAGCTGGAGAATACAGACAAATATAATAACTAATATTGAATAGCTTCTGTGGGCAAATAATGACATTTGTTAATTTCACACTTGTCTTATATGATCTTCACAATTATTCTATCATCAGAAATAATAACGTCTCCATTTCACAACTGAGAAAAATGCAGTTCATCAGATTTGTTCAGGGTTATCTAGCTAATAAGATGTATGAAATATGAATAGGAATATAAGTCTAGCTAATTTTTAAGTCTCACCCACAGAATTCTGACCCATCAGACTTTAAGAATTAGATAGGGAATAGTGCAATATGTGCATTATACAAAAGAATAAACCAGTTTTCAATTGCCTGTCATATAGTTCCACTAGTAAGCTATGAAACTGAAATTTTGACCATTAATCTCCTTGAGCTAGAACTCAAACCTGTAATCTATACTTAGGGTTTAATTCATATATGAGTGCGGCTATATCTACATATATATATGAAATTTCACCTTTGTAAATATGGAATTTATAGGGCACATAAATCATATTTATATAATTTTTGAGATTAGAATAGTAAACCTTAAGATTAAGAATTCCTTCATTCTAACATGCCTGGCTCCTAGACAAGCAATGTAAATGTTTTGAGTTATTGTTTTCTGTCCTATAGTTATAGAGTCATTTTGGTTTATATATTATAGACTTGTGATAATAATAGTGTTGTTTGTCATTGTTTTCCTTTTCCTTTAGGTATAAAAATATAAATAAGATAATCTTATTTCCTAAGGTAACTTGAAATTGGATTTTTTATTCCTTGTTAACTGTTATTAAAATAAGACATTATCTTTATTTTTATTCAGTTAAAAAGATGTATAGTTATACCATATTCAGAGAAATAATTTTGCTTTACTAAATAAAATGTAAATTCTTGGTTTTTCTTAAACTAGGAATATTTATTTAAAAAGAGAAATATTTTTAAAATATGCCCTGTATAACATCTTACATTAACAAACAATGTAAATATATAAATGTGTCATAGAGCCTATTAATAGGCATTTTGTTTACATATTTTTATCTCAATTATCTATGCCCATAGGACCCATTCAATCAATTTTTCACTAAGTAGTTTTCAAAATATAATTAGTCTTATGGGTACGTCTATGAACAGCAGTGTCATTTACACTATAGTTCACTAATTGCACTTCGAAGCCATTATAATGAATTATACCAGTACATTCTTCAAGAAGATCAGTTAATGCAATCATTTGTATCACATATATCACTTAGAAGAGATCCATCCATAAACGCCTTCCATTTACATCCTCATTCCTTTTTAATTCTCTTGGAGTGCAAGTTATAGCTGTAAATATACACAGCATGTGCTTCTGTTACCTGTTAGACTGTTGGGCTGATTCTGAGTTAACTATCGAAATCTAGAGACAATAAAATCTTATGGCAGGAGTACTACTTTTTTTTTTGAAATTTTATGTAATAATTATTTTTATAAATTAAATTATAATAATACCATAATGATCTACATTTGGTTGAAATTTTAAGAGCTTAAATAAAATCTCATTTACTCTAATTTTTGTATCATACCTTTCAGTGTTTCCAGAGCACATTTTTGCATTTCTTTCCTTGTTCAAGAGTGCTGGTATTTAATGTATTTATCAGTTAGAAATAAGTGTCAAGAAAGTTTACATTTTTAAATCTAAGACAATGGGAGGAGTTTATAGACAATGAACACAGACACTAAATTGTAAACATAGAGTTCGATGGTAAAATAATGATAAAATAATTTTGTAGACCTAGCGTCATGACAGAAGATGGCATAAATACAGCGACAAAAATAAGGAAAACTTCCCTTAAAATATTACCTCTTTGTATATTCCCAAATAGAAAGAAGACATTTATCAAAAGACACCTGCACTCCAATGTTTATTGTGACATAACTCATAGTTGTGAAGAGTAGAATCAACCCAAGTGCCTATTAATTACTGAGTAGATTAACAGTATGTGGCGTATGTATAGTATGGAATACTACTCAGCCATAAAGACAGCCTTTTGCAATAACTTGGATGGATTATCTGGAGACCGTTATCCTCAATGAAGTATCTAAAGAATGGAAAAACAAACACCATACATATTTGCTATTAAATTGAAACTGATGGGCACTCATGAGCACACAGGGAAGTAAAAGGAGGAAAGGGGATGAGAGGATGGGTGAAAACCTACATGACAGGTACAGTGAACACTCTCTGGGTGATGGGCACATTTAGAATCATGGCTCACACATAACAAAAGTGATCCATGTAACCAAAAACATTTTTACTCTTATAATATTCTGAAAAAATAATAAAAAATATTGGTTCTTTGTAAAATTTACCTATTAGGAGTGTTTCTGTGATTGTTATTGAAATTGAGAAGAATCTTGTGAGAATCCTTTTTGTTAAGATTTCATATAATTTCAACATTAGACAAGCTGATTGCTTATGTGCTTTTTTTATTCAAAATACTTTTTAGAAATATTAAAATTTCTTAAGTAAAAAAAGAAGAAATGTTGCCCGTTTTCTTTTCTTTTTCTTTCTTTCTTTTCTTTTCTTTTCTTTTTTTTTTTTTTTGAGACATCATCTCACTATATTGCCCTTGGTAGAGTGCCATGGCATCACAGCTCAGAGGAACCTCGTAAGTGATTCTCTTGCCTCAGCTTCCCAAGTAGCTGGGACTTACAGGCACCTGCCACAACACCCCACTATCTTTTTGTTGTAGTTGTCATTGTTGTTGTTAGCAGGCCTGGGCCAGATTTGAACCCTCCCAACCACTGAGCTATGGGCACCAAGCCTTGTTGCCTATTTCCATCATAATGAAAATTTCTGACTTCACCATATAAAAATAGGAGTAGATGAGAAAAGAAGGTGACTTTGGTGAGAATTTAAGAGAGGGAGTAAAAGCTGACAATTATATATGATTAATAATTATGTAAAATTCAGATTCTACATATTTTTTAAATTGAAACTAAGGTTTAGAGAGGTAGCTCGCCCAGATGGCACAGATGTAAGAGATTGCACTGGGCTTTAAAACCACTAGGCCTAGTCCAGAGTTGTAGTTCTGTGTTCCACTGAATTTTGGTGTGTGGTTGCATATTGAGATGTGGCTGTTAACAAGTTACTGTATGAAGCCTAATTTCAAAACTCTGCTTTTGCTGTTGTACACTTTTGGGCTTGACCAATATATAAAGTTAAGTGTTTTAATGCTTGTCTAATATCTGTTATGCTTACATGGGTAGAATGAACCAGTTCTATTCGTTGGCTCTTAAAAACACCTGAACTAAGAAAACATTTAGCCATGTTGTCTCTACATAACTTATATCAATATGTTGTCTCTACGTAACTTATATCAATCCTTGAAAGAAAAATGAACACTTTAATTAAAGATCTATCTCCCAGTTGGTGTGTTTAATCATAGAGCAAAATTTCATTTTAAAACATATTAAACATGTATACAAACTGGATTAAATAGTGTATCCCCAAAATACCTTCATCTAATAAAAGCCTCAGAATAGTGGTTCTCTTCTCTCCCAGTCTTACATTTTATTCCATTGTATTCTTGTTGATGCTGGCTTCTTTTAAGATATCATTGGTATTTAGGATGTATGTTGATTTTTGTTTGTTTGTTGAGTAGAAATTCAGAGAAGGGTAGAGTTATTTAGCATTCAGATACATGGAAGTATAAATTTCAGTTTCCAAGAATGCAGTCACAGGGAGTAGAGTTATCTTTTCACCTTAACTTAAAATAGCTCAAAGAGCATTTCCAGGAGGCAGCCCAGTGGAGAGCAACCCAAACAGAACCTGTTGGTCTTGCTGAGTTGAAAAGATAAGACAGAATTCAGAGTTTGGGGAGGCAGCTAGAAATGATGGGACTAAATATGCTGAGGGATCTCCAGAAAGAGAGCTCTGGACATAGACAGCGGGGGGTGGGGGGTGTCTCCTTTAGTCTCTGGTTCTGCATGTGCATGAGGAAGCTCCTGCAGCCAGGGGAATAACCAGCAAGAAGGAACAGACAGAAAATCCTAGGAGCTTACATACAGCTGAGAATAGTTTGTGCTCCTCCCAGCCAGAGTGAAAAGAATGTTCTAATGTATGGCCATGGAGTAGAGTCCTCAGAAATGTATTACCGTAATAGTGGGTCCAAAGTGCTGATGGATAGCTAGGGATTGGGGGCTGGAGAGAATTATTTATAAAGAATATTTGACTTTTAAAGTCTACATTAACCTGTGTGGAAAATAATAGAATTAGCAGATAAGAATGAAAACTGAGGTTGTTATTCACTATGAAAGATAAGAAAAAGGAAGATGGTGGACTGCAGCCAGCTCCCGTCCAGAAGGAGGCTTAAAGGACAGAAGTTTAACAAAGGAGCTGATGGTTTGGAGTGGAGCTGAGAGAGAAGATTGAAGAGTGCACTTCAACCTTCCTGAGGTGAGCTGCGACCCCCAAAATACAATCAAAAGGTACAAAATCCACCACCAAGCGGACAGGAGGCCCCTCCCCTCACAAGGAGGGCTCGCAGTTTATTCCATGCAAACAAGCCAGCAGAGTTCAAACATCCTCCCACTCTATCCCACGGGAGAGACCCCCTAAAAACTGGACCTCCTACCCCTGCTGGCATGCCATGGCACCCTCCTGCCAGGCATAAAACTGTAAAACCGTATACAACTGTATATAGTCCTCATCTGCAACATTGAACTCTGAGGAATTCCCCCACCCCCACCCCAGGTCTGGAGGTTTGTTACCTACAGAGTCCAGATTCTTTGGCTTCTCCTGGAGAGAAATAGAGGGGAAAGGGCTGGTACTGCTCTGTGCTGACTGTGGCACAGGAGTGAGGAGAAGAAAGCCATACAACAGCGATGCAGCTGCAAACTGATGCCATTGGAACAGAATTGGTAACTTTTGTAAGTAAAGAGACAATTAGAACCAGCCCTCAGGGAAATAGCTGAGACAAAGGCAGTGGGCGGGCAGAGGCTGGAATTGACACCTGATTCAGGCTCAGAGCTGAGTTATTCACCAGCTCCAGAAAGCCTCTGACTTCCAGAAGAATTTAGACTGGACAGAAGGTGAGAGGCTATAATGGCCACAACTTTCAAAGCGCAAATTCTTCCCCTGCCGGACTGGACTCAGATTTCCCAATGAGCACCTCGCCCTCAGGGGAATGCTGAGACAAAGGCAGTGGGTGGGCAGAGGTAGGGATTGATACCTGACTGTAAAATTTAATTGCTGCCCAGGGTTGAGTTGCCCCTCGGTGGTAGCAGCCTTTGACTTGCAGAGGAATCTAGCCACAACAGAAGGCGAGGGGCTGGAATTAAGAGAACATTCACAGCCTAATTTAAACATGCAAGCTCCCCCTGTCAGACACAGATTTCCGGGTGATTTTGGCAGTCATAAACCCTGGTAAGCAGTTGCCTACTGGAGTGAACAGGGTCACAGACCTGGGGGATTACGAGTGACTGGGTGCAAGGTGGGGAAGGAGGTATTAACCTTCCCAGACTAACCAATTTTCTGGGTGGATCCCTTTGCCCTCATGGAGCACTGGAGCAAGTTATATCTGAGCTGGGAGCAGACCTCTCTTATCTAGCTGCCAGAAACATTTGAACTTTTCTACCTGAAACAGGTACTGACTGGGACAACTGATTTGGACCCCTTAAATCAGGGAGACCACCCAGGGACTATTCAAAGGGGCACCCTGGGTATATGGTTGAGGAAAGGTTTGTTTTTCCTTGCCAAACTGTTGTTTATGGGGAGCGGGGCAATTTAATTGCTGGTATTTCTCCACAGCTGAGACTTCAACCAAGAGAAACTAAATCACTAGGGTAGACAGAGACCAGTTGAAAATAAGACAGAGCCACTTAGCCCCATCACACCAAGCAGGTCCCCAGTTTCTCAGGCTGTAACACCATATGGGTCCTGGACAAACCTCCAGGGGAAAAGCCAAATGGGGTAAAATAATCATGAGGTGGAAACAGCAGAAAAGCTCTGGTAATATGAATAACCAGAGTAAATCAACACCCCCCCCCCAAGAAAGGATGTGGCTGGTAATATGAATAACCAGAGTAGGTCAACCCCCCCCCCCCACCCAAGAAAGGATGTGGCAGATGAAACTGAAGATTTCCTATATAAACAGATAGCTGAGATGTCAGAAATTGAATCCAGAATTTGGATTGCAAATAAGATTAATAGAATAGAGGCAAAGATAGAAATAGAAATTCAAGGAGCATTCCAAAAGTTCACTCAAGAATTCAACGAATTCAAAGACAAAACCACCAAAGATTTTGAAACATTAAGGCAAGA
>CAUYQV010006062.1:0-21017 GCA_963574575.1 Galagoides demidoff
ACGGAGCCTCAAGCTATCCCCCTGGGTAGAGTGCCATGGAATCACAGCTCACAGCAACCTCCAACTCCTGGGCTCAAGTGAGTCTCCTGCCTCCGCCTCCCAAGTAGCTGGGACCACAGGTGCCCGCCACAACGCCCGGCCATTTTTTGGTTGCAGCCATCATTGTTGTTTGGCGGGCCCGGGCTGGGGATTCAAACCCGCCACCTTAGGTGTACGTGGCTGGCGCCTTAGCTGATTGAGCCACGGGCGCCGAGCCTGAAGTTTTTATTAAGAGGTGATACCACTGTAGGTTGAGGGATTCTGTATAAATTACAGAGGGAAAATAACCTAAGTCAATCGTATTTCACTGTAACATAAGTAATTTTTTCTGATAGACTCTTAATGTAATAATGTCCTTTTGTTTAATGTGTGCATTCTATATCGTATATGCATTATTCTAACTTTCAAAACAGAACACTTTTTCCTAATTTCTCAAAGTAGAATCACGAGCCTAATGTAAGTAAGTGGACAACTACTTCTATGCCTTACTTTCTAAGTTGCTCACAACAATTCATCTGATGATAGAAATCTTATTATTTTTTAGAGATGGAATGTCTGGTCTCAAACTCCTGACCTCAAGTGAGCCTCTCACCTCAACCTCCACAGTTGCTAGGATTATAGGCACAAACCACCACAACCTGGCTAAAAATCTTAATACAGTAGAATCTCTGTAAGTTGACTACCAAGGTAAGGGACTGTCATAAACTGGTCAACATACCAGAGGTGAGCAACATAAGGAATTAGGCCTACTGTGCTAACACATGCATGTGATACATGTCTGTCAAAGTTAGGTCAATTTATGGAGGTGGTCAATGTACAGAGATCTTCAATTGTGGAGGTTCTTTTATCATTGTTAATATGTTTCTACTTTCCATTCCAAAAAAATACTATCGCATGTTACCTAACATTACCAAATGAGGAAATAGAAGCAAAAGAAGTGTGAACTTTCTTTTGTAGTAGTTTTTTTTTTTTTTGGCTTAATGATTTGAGCTTATGGTTCTATGGAACATTTTTCAGCTTGTTTATTTATTTATTTTAGAGACAGAGTCTCACTTTATCACTCTCCATAGAGTGCTGTGGCATCACAGCTCACAGCAGCATCCAACTCCTGGGCTTAGGCCATTCTCTTAACTCAATGCTCAGCTAAGATTTTTTCTGCTTTTAGAGTGGTGGGAAAGTAGAATTGACTGTGTAGATAACTTTGAATGCTAATTCCATAAAATAAAGGGTATACATAATATGACTTAATCTGTTAAATGAGAGGGCTTGATGAAAACATAGGTCCTAAGATTGTATTCTCATACTAGGGAAAAATTTTGATCCATTATACCAGTGAATAATGAAATGTATCCCATAAAATTTGATTTGTAGTTTTAAATGTATGGGTGGTTTTGTATTTCTTTTCTTTTCTTTCCCCCTACCCCGAAACTGAGTCTCATTCTACTGCCCCAGGCTAGCGTACCATGGTGTTCGCCTAGTTCACAGCAATCTCAATCCTTCTGCCTCAGCCTCCTGAGTATGTGGGACTGCAGGTGCCACTACAACACCCAGCTAATTTTAACTATTTTTAGTAGAGGCAGTCTTACTCTTGCTCTGGCTGGTCTTGAACTTCTGAACTCAAACCATCCTCTTGCCTCAGCCTCCCAGGGTGCTAGGATTACAGGTATGAGTCACCACACCTGATGGTCTTACACTTCAACAGGAGTACCAACTAATAGACTTGTAGAAGAGCGTAAAAGTTCTATTAGACATGGAACTATGTTTCTGCCAATAACTCAACATTTTGAGGTCATTTAGCATACCATTTCCAATTTGGAAATGGCACAAACCACCACAAAATATAAGTATTTTTATATTTACAAAAATATCCTAGGGCTGAGAATAGCTATAGTAAATTGCACCAACAAAAACCTTTTGTGTATTTAAAGGGGAAGAAAAGTCTTCATTGAGTTTGTGTGAAAAAATGTGATATAAGCTCTTTACGCTTTAAACACAGTAGGTGGGACCTCATATTTTATGGTGATTAGTTTGTATGATTAATCTTCAGTGCAGATCCCGGGAAAGTTTATACACGAGTTCTTTGTCCTTTTTCCTATCATTTCATCTTTGATTAATTAGGATCCCTCCTTTTTGTTCCAGAAGTGTTTCATTAATTTTTCTTCTCTTATTTTTATTTTCATATTCGTATTTTCTCTTAATTAGTGTCTTTTTACTAACCTAAATTTTTCTCCTTGTGCTTTAAAAAATTATGGGACAGTAAACTCTGTTGCTGTGGGTGGAGTGCTGTAGAGTCATAGCTCACAGCAACCTCAGACTCTTAGGCTCAAGTGATTCCCCTGCCTCAGCCTCCCAAGTAGCTGGGACTACAAGAGTCCACCCCAGTGCCCAGTTAGTTTTTCTGTTTTAGTAGAGACAGGGCCTCACTCTTGCTCAGGCTGGTCTTGAGCTCCTGGGCTCAAGCAATTCACCTACCTTGGCCTTCCAGAGTGCTAGGATTATAGGTGTGAGCCACTGCACCCCGCCTGATTTTCTGAATATGATGGATAAAACACTGATATAAGTTTCTGTTTGTTCTGGATATCAACTATATTATCTGAGTCTGTCAACAAGGAATATTATTTCCTTGTTGACAGACTCAGATAATATAGTTTTAAATATTAATCTAAGATGGATACAATCAGGATGCTGTGTACTAAAAATCGTGTAACATATCTAAAGGTGAGTAGAGAAATTGGTACCTATGATCTGAGTATTAAGTGAGTTAGGAAGTACTTAGAACAGTTGCTGGTATACATAGTGACCTCTACAAGTGTTGGTTAAATAAGTATAATTTAAAATTACAGTTTATAGACTATTCCATGTGTCTTTTCCCCTTTGTCATTTATCAGACTCACAGGAGCCTTTCCACATTATGGGGTTATCACCACTACCACCTTCTTTCCATGTGGAGTACAGAGAACAGTTGCTGATAGACACAGTGAGAGGGGCAGGCAGGAGACTGAGCTGTACTCTTCTGTATGCTAAGTAATTCTGATTAGGTAATTCAGTAGTATATCCTTATTCATGTAGCTTAATTTACAGCCAAAATAATTTAGATAAAACACTATAAAAGTTCTAGGTATAAGTTCTTTGGAACTATGATTTTTAGTTCTGCTGTGAGCACCACACTGTCCTCCTCTAACCATGGGGACGTCCTACTGGCTAGAGGACAATCCGAGATAGTAGATAGTAGCAACATGTCTCTAGTTCCTGAAAAGGATGTGGTTCTAGTCATAAAAGTTTCATGCTCTTAATTGAGACCCATTGACTTGTGTGTTACAGCATTGTTACTTAAAAATGAACATCTTTTTGGTGCTATCTATAACATCCTAATGTTTGGTTGATGTTTGACTTTGAGCTTGATAATAAAGCAGGTCCAGAGTAAAATACTGAGTCTCCCAGCACAGTATGGAGTCGACCAGCAGGCAGAGTGCCCCCCCCCCCACCGAGCGTCATGCCCCGAGGGCTTTGGACTTAGTTTCTTTTTTTTCCCCCCTGCCCTCTGTTCCGTTGCCAGGGGTGGAGGAAGGCGAAGAGGAGGGGCTTGGGCCACAGGCTCTCCCTCAGTCCATTCCAGCCCATTGACCAGACTTCCGGGCCAGGTGTTGTGCTTGATCGGACCGTCATGTGCCATTCCTGGGTCGACAAGATGTCTATGTCAAGACTACCTCTTTTTGATTCTCACATCTTTGTTATTCTCTGTGCATAAATACAGATTAAGTCCATATAAGAACAGTGCTTTTCTTAAAGTAAGAACCTGTGAGCAGCAGCCTCAGCATCCCTGTGAACTTGTCTGAAATGCAGATTTTCCGTCCCCCCCCACCTCAAGCTTCTCTGAAAGGAAACTCTTTTTTTTTTTTAATTTTTGAGACAGAGTCTCATTATGTCACCCTTGGTAGAGTACATGGCATCACAGCTCACAGCAACCTCAAACTTCTGGGCTTAAGTGATTCTCTTGCCTCAGCCTCCCAAGTAGCTGGGACCACAGGCACCCGCCACAACACCTGGCTTTTTATTGGTTGCAGCCGTCATTGCTATTTTGGCAGGCCCAGGCTGGATTTGAACCCGCCACCTTAGGTGTATGTGGCTGGTTCCTTAGCCAGTTGAGTCACACAGACGCCGAGCCAAGATAAATGCATTTTACTTCAGAATCAATTCTATAAGTATTATATTACAATTGTAATTTCTTTCTAATCAGAAATTTCTGGCTGACTTTCTGGTTTGTTAAGACGTAATGAAATATTTACTCACTTACTTTCTGGATACACAATTTGACAAAAGAAGCCTGACCAGAAGGGAAAAAATTAGTAAGAATTTTAAAACTTATATTAACCACAGGTATCAGTTATGTTTTTAGGGAGTGATTTATTTTTATTTTTTATTTATTTTTATTTATTTTTCTGAGACAGAGCCTCAAGCTGTCACCCTGGGTAGAGTGCTGTGGCATCACAACTCACAGCAACCTCCAACTTCTGGGCTCAAGCAAGTCTCCTGCCTCAGCCTCCCAAGTGGCTGGGACCATAGGCAACTGCCACAACACCTGCCTATTTTTTTTGGTGGCAGCCATCGCTGTTTGGCAGGCCTGGCCTGGATGTGAACCCACCACGTTAGGTGTATGTGGCTGGTGCCTTAGCCACTTGAGCCACAGGCGCTGAGCCTATTTTTATTTTTTGATGATTAAATTATTTACTATTTAGAAAGCTGAACAACTAGTACATGGTGAACACTTAATACATTTTATCTATTATCCTTATTATTAGTTAGCAGTAGCAGTATTATAAAAATGTAGACATTTTTGTTTCCTTGACTTTAAGAAAACAAAAATTTTAAAATTCAGACAACAGATTTGATCCATTAGTTTAAGTCCTAAAACAAATTTCATTAATTTAACAAACATTTATTGAGGCTCAGCACCCGTAGTACAGAGGCTAGGGTGCCAGCAACATACACTGGAACTGGTGGGTTTGAATCCATCCTGGGCCTGCCAAACAACAATGACAACTACAACCAAAAAGTAGCTGGACGTTGTGGTGGGTGCCTGTAGTCCCAGTTACTTGGGAGGCTGAGGCAGAAGAATCACTTAAGCCCAAGAGTTTGAGGTTGCTGTGAGCTATGATAGCGCAGCACTTTACGAAGGGCGATAAAGTGAGATTCTGTCTCTAAAAAAAAAAAAAAGGTAATGAAAATCCCACATCTCACCTTTAACTCAGTAAATATGTTCTAAAATACTTACCATGTTATTTTAATCTTTGTTATTATTGATAACAATAACTTTTACCTGGCTGGGTGTGGTAGTTCATACTTGTAATGTTAGCACTCTGAGAGGCCGAAGTGGGAGGATCCCTTGAGCTCAGGAGCTTGAGACCAGCCTGAGCAAGAGTAAGACCCCTGTCTCTACTAAAAATAGAAAAGTTAGCTGGGCAGCGTGAGGGTTGTCTATAGTCTTAGCTACTCTGAGGCAGGAGGACTGCTTGAACCCAGGAGTTAGAGGTTGCTGTGAGCTAGACTGATGCCATAGCACTCTAGCATGAGCGACAGAGTAAGATTCTCTGTCAAAACAAAACAAAACAGATCTTTGATGCATGCAAGCATTACAGTTTAAAAAGCATCTGATGTGGTTGGGCTCCTGGCACTCTGGGAGGCCAAGGCAGGTGGATTGCTTGAGCTCAGGAGTCGGAAACCACCCTGAGCAAGAGTGAAACCCCACCTCTACTAAAAATAGAAAAACTAGCTGGATGTCATGGTGGGCACCTTTATGGTCCCAGCTATTGGGGAAGCCAAGGCAGGAGGATCACTTGACCCCAGGAGTGTGAGGTTGCTGTGAGCATGGCTGACACAGCAGCCCCCTACCCAGGTTGTCTCAACAAAATAAATAAACAAACAAACAAAATAAAAAACCGCTAGTTCTGTTAGTGAAGACTTAAGGAAAAAGAGAGAGAAGAAAAGTTTTTCTTTTTCCACAACCCCCGTAGAACTTTTTCTATTCTTACATAAGTATCTCATTCTCTCAGTGTCTCAGTTTCAAAACTTTAAAGTCATCTTTTATTTTTCCCTTTTCTACCATATTTAACCCATCACCAATATGTGGTTTCTTCTGTGACATTTTCAAGGACCAGAGCCAGGACACAGCCCTTCACCATCTCACACCTGAATAATGCATTTATTATTTAATTTGTCATTCTCTGTACCCTTCCAAACTCATTTTTATGTGAATTTTGAAATAATATTTCTAAAATCCTTACACTAGCATTTAAGGTCTCTGAATTGGCTGTTTGCTCAGTCCTCCACTCTCATCCCCTTCTACTTGCTCACACTAACCAAAGTGATATGCTCATGTCTTCCAAGTGCCACATTCCATCTTCCTTGCTTACATCCTTCCCCACTTTCTGAAATGCCTTTATTCTTATACATCGCTTAATCTTACCTCTTTGAAGTTCAAGTTCCTGCACGGTGGCTCACACTCATAATTTCAGCACTTTGGGAGGCTGTAATGGGAGATTGCTTGAGGCCAGAAGTTCAAGATCAACCTGGGAGATAATTTTTTTATTTTTGTCTCCACAAAAAAATTTAAAAATTAGCTGGGTGTGATAGCAATGCCTGTAGTCCCAGCTGCTTGGGAGGCTGAGGCAGGAGCATCACTTTAGCCCAGGAGTTTGAAGTAGCTGTGAGCTAGGCTGATACCACCACAGAGTAAGACCTTATCTCAGAAAAATAAAAAATAAAAAAGCATAATTCCTCAAAAAATAGTTTCAGAGGTGGTAGGATGGGGGTGGGTCCCCTCCCACCTTTTCTCTATCTCTTCCCAGAGTCAGATACATGTCTGGTAACCCTAATAGAAGACACCCAGCCTTTTAGCAAGGCTCCAGCAGGACTTCCTAGCCTTCTAGGCTTTCCTAGCCTTACTGGTAAAGCAATCTCATTGTATTCCATATTCCACAAGAGAAGGGCAGACCACTCAGAGGGCCTCTTTCTTCTCTTTCCGTCTTGAGCCCTCAGTGTTGGGAACCCCAACTCCATCTGAAGGAGGCTCACTAAGTCAAAAGATTGACACGAGTCACAAGCAGCAGTGGGTCAAGAGAAAGGGAGGCTAAAAGGAGAGAGGGTAAGACGGGCTAGTTGTAGGGAGGAGGCCTCTCTGCTAAGTGAGTAGGGGATGGTAAGGTTGTAACCAAGCTTCAGTGAGAGAATTTGGGGGAGGAGAAACTGACAGAAGAAACAGTCATTGCTCCTGTATCTCCAATGCTAGAAGAGGCAGTCTTGTACAATCTTGCAGACTGTGTGAATCTGCCCTTCTTGCTAAGGCCAAGTAGTAAGGCAACTTGGGGATAAGCACAGAACCATCTCTTCATTTCTAGAATATGATACAATGTATCAGTCAGGATGCTGGCTTCTGTGGCAAAGAGTTTCAGTGAAGGGTTTAGAGGTGGGGCTATTTTTACCTATTTTTAGAGGTACGGGCTGAGTTGAGGGGCCCAAGAAAGACTAGTCGGTATCCAGGGGTCGACCACAGCTAAAGGTAGTCACCACTGCAGGCCCCAAGAGATAAGAAAGCCATAGGGAAGTCACCTAGGAGGATCTGTGGCCCAGCCAGAAACACACAGGGGACTGGGACGGAGTTCCCATCTCTCTCCCTCTTCCCATCACTAGGAGCAGGGCCTCTCTTTGTCCATTCCCAGTGAGAAGCCACAAAATAAGGGAACGCAGGGCTTGCTGTCCTTGGAGATCATCCTTTCAGGGCACAGAGGAGGGCTGAGGAAGAGCAGAGGGTGAGCCTAACATATGCAGTGCTAGGTCACAGTGGCTGTTCTCTCCTCTGCATCCCACCACAGGTAAATGCTTAGCAGCCTTGCTTCCCTTCTCAACAGCCATCTCGTGAGTGCTTTGCATATGCAGACACTTTGAGATGACACACAAATAAATCAGCTATGAGCCCCTTTAGGAGTTCATATCTGATGAGTGACCTTTAGACACTAGAATTTGTTACTTTACATTGTTTTATCTTTTTTAGTGGGTGCAGTGAGTTGGATTTCTTCAGATTTCAGGAGCAGAGATGTGTTCAAGTGTACAAGATGAGTCTGGGTGCTGTGGTGAATCCAGAACACCACTACCTTTACGCGCTTTGGGAACATCTCTGCTCAGGCTACTGCTGCTCTCTGCTCCCAACTCCCTTTTCCCACTCTTCTCACTCAGCTTCCCCTTTCTGCTAGCTGCTGTCCTCTTCATATGTCTCACTTCTGGATTCCCTGAAAGAGGATTGAGTTGAACCAGTTTACACCTCTCTGTCCTGCTAGATGGAATACTGTTATAGCCACCTCAAAAGGTCATGTTTTTCTTTATGGGCAGCCTATGGCAGTGTCCTGAGTAGCCAGATCACATGAGATAAGCATGATAACTGCAATGAGCACCTGTCAGTCGTGGCTGCATCAGACTTTCTAGACACTGTCTCCTCATTATCATAGCCCTTCAATAGAAATCTTAGCTTCTCCATGCAGAAATTGTCCCAGCTTTCCTTCTTGTGAGGGTGATGATGTGTGGTGTAGGTCCTGCTAATCAGATTCAAGCCTTTCTTTCAAAATGGAGTTACATAGGGGAAAAGAGAGAGAATAGGTCGTGAATTTTGTAGATGCAAATCCTGGCAAAGATGCTGGGGCACTGAAGCTGGTGATGCAAACCATGGAAACAAAAGAAAAAACGGACAACTACATCTACTCTTATTCTATATCCCACTTCCAGACAACCATTAGCTTCCCTGAGGATGAAGTCTTCTCAGAGAGGAAAGGCCCTCAGAATAGTTTCTGACATCTTGCAGCCAGAGACAGTTTTTCAAAATACAATTTGGTTAACTATCCCGCAAAGGCTCTCATGTGCAGACAGCGCCTATGGCTCAGTGAGTAGGGTGCCACTCCGTATACCGAGGGTGGTGGGTTCAAACCCCACCCTGGCCAAACTGCAACAAAAAATACCTAGGTATTGTGGTGGGCGCCTATAATCCCAGCTACTCAGGAGGCTACTTCAAGAGAATCGCCTAAGCCCAAGGGCTGGAGGTTGCTGTGAGCTGTGATGCCACAGCACTCTACCGAGAGTGACAAAGTAAGATTCTGTCTCAAAAACAAACAAACAAACAAACAAAAAAACCCCAAAGACTCTCATGTGCCTCTGCCATGGACAAAGGAAGACATGGCTGGACTTTTTGATTGCTCTAGGAGGATGAGAGACAGGGCAGAGCTGAAGGAATGGGGGGCCCCTATAGCAACTGACCTCCAGCTGTCCCACAGATATATGGAGCTTGCCCAGCCCAGCCTACATCAGCTAGTCCCCAGCTGACCCCAAAACACAAGAGCAGGTCCCACTCAGATTAGGAGAGCCATCCAGTCCAGCACAGATCAGCCAACCTCCAAGCAATGCTGAGACACATAAGCAAGGCCAGCTGAGCCCAGGAGACCTACTCATCCCCACCCATTTAAAATCTACTGACCCCTGCTAACCCTTAGTCTCATTGTCAACTAGGCCAATCTTCTCATGGACCAGACCATGGTCTGAGTCTCCCATGGCTCCAGGACCAGGCTTTATATTGAGGAGATGCTTAGGTGACCCAATACTCTTTCTGCTATAAGGAGAATGCCATCCAGCACCCAGTGCTGCCCATGGGGACCATCCTGAGCAGCAGCACTCCAAAGGTTTCTGTGTCATCAAACATATCACCACCACATGCAGGAATCATTTGAAAATAATGCTTTCCTTTCTCACCATTGGACTACACATTCTAGAAATGTGAAGACTGAAAACATCACCTACTTTGTGTTAGTTTTTTGAGACAGAGTCTCACTCTTCCCCCAGACTAGAGTGCAGTGGCAGTAGCATAACTCACTGCAAACTCCTGGGTTTGAGTGATCCTACTGCCTCAACCTCCTGAGAGTTAGGACTGCAGGCACCTGCCACAAGGCCTAGCTAGTTTTCCTATTTGTAGTAGAGATGGGGTCCTCACTCTTGCTCAAGGTGGTCTCGAACTCCTGAGCTCAAAGTATCCTCCTACCTCAGCCTCCCGGAGTGCTAGGATTACAGGCATGAGACACTACACCTAGCCTGAGTTACTTTTTTAAAGGTAAAATTACTGAAGTATGTTAAAGCCCTCTGTAGGGCTCTCTACAACCCTACAGTATCCTTCCCCACTTATCTTGATAGGATAGACAAAAAGCAAGGAAGAAGCTGAGGATAGGGAGTTTTCTGTGACATTTGTGGTCAGGATAAAGCCTCCAGGGCCTCAGAATAAATAAATAAATAAGAATGAGTGTGGTGGTTCATGCCTGTGATCCTGGCACTCTGGAAGGCCAAGGTATGAGGATCACTTGAGCCCAGGAATTCTAAATTGGCCTGAGGAAGACCAACACCTCATCTCTATGAAAAATAGAAAAATTAGCCAGGCATTGTGCCAGGTACCTGTGGTCCTAGCTATTTGGGAGGCTAAGACAGGAAGATGGTTTGAACCCAGGAGTCTGAGGTTGCTATGAGCAAGGCTGACACCATTGTACTGTAGTCCAGAAGTGTTTACTGGCTCCCCTTCCCCACCTCCATTGAGGTCTATGTGTATTGCCAGCTACTGGTTTGGTTCTGGGTGGGAGGCTCACTGGTTTTCTCTGCACCTGATATATCTGGTAGGATCCTGACAACTTGAAAGGTTTAGAGTGATGGTGGTGATGCTCTGGGTCATACCTGCCCTGGGTAACACTATGCCAGATGGTGGGAACACAACCAGGGGACCTCATTCCAGGCCCGGGTCTTCATGGACTGCTATGGGAAATGATGGTATTTCATAGTCATATTTTTAATTACTCAAAACCTACTTTATATACATAAAGAACTGGCTACTGGAATTTTTTGCCCTTATGGGAAAAGACATCAAATATTTGACAAGCTTATTAGCCTCATTCAAAAAGAATTTAGTAAAGGCTGTACATTGTATGATGCCAACTATATGACATTCTGAAAAAGGCAAAACTATGGAGATAGTCAAACATCAGTGGTTACTAGGAATTGAGAGGTGGGGGGTTAAATAGGCAGAGCACAGAGGATTTTTTAGGGCTGTGAAATTATTCTGTGCAATTCTTCAATGGTGAGTACATGATATAATACATACTCTTATTCATTTCCCAAATCCCAAATAGTGTACAACACCAAGGGTGAACCCTAATGTAAGCCGTGTACTCTGAGTGAACAAACATCCCCCTGTGCTGTGGAGTGTTGGTGGTACAGGAGATAGTGGGACCAAGGGCGTATGAAATGCTCTGTGCTTTCTGCTTAATTTTGCTATGGACTCAAAACTGCTCTAAAAAATAAAGTTTATGAATTAAAAAAAAATCTGAACTTACAGAAAATTTGCAAGTACAGTACAAAAACCTTTTCTTTTCTTTTTTTTTTTTTTTTTTTTTTGAGACGGAGACTCAAGCAATCCCCCTGGGTAGACTGCCATGGCATCACAGCTCACAGCAACCTTCAACTCCTGGGCTCAAGCGAGTCTCCTGCCTCCGCCTCCCAAGTAGCTGGGACCACAGGCGCCCGCCACAATGCCCGGCCATTTTTTGGTTGCAGCCATCATTGTTGTTTGGCGGGCCCGGGTTGGGGATTCCAACCTGCCACCTTAGGTGTACATGGCTGGCGCCTTAGCCGATTGAGCCACAGGTGCCGAGCCACAAAAACCTTTTCTTAAAAAAAAAATCCTAAACCATTAGAGAGTGATTTACCAACATGATGCCGTATCACCCCATTATACTATCTAATTAGAGAGTATTAATTATAATACTAATATATAAACCCCATTATATTATTAAGCACTGAAACCCCCTTAGATTTTATCAGTGGTCCAGTAATATACATTATACCAAAATAAAGGACTCAGTACAGGCAGAAAAAAAAAATTTAGAGCCTTGAATCAATTTTAATGGAAATCACAGTTGAAAATAAATGATTGAAAATATAAAAAGTGGAGGCCATTTATGAAGAGCTGGAAATTTCCAACTCTCTTCTTGGGCTTAAGAGTTTGAAAAAAGATCTGATAGAAGAGAAATCTGAACATTTAGAACAAGTCAACTGATGATTGACTGACATTATAAGAAAAATTCCATCTTTAGAATATGCATCAAAACATGTAACAATTTCAAGTAGCTGCAACTGAAATAGCCTGCAAAATACCTGATAAGAGTGAAAACAACTTCAGAAGCACTAAAAGATGGAAGCCAAAAGCTGTATTCATAAGAAGCTGAAAAATAGAAAAATGTAGTGAGTGAATTTACCCACCGAGATCGGGACGTCTGGTCACCCTACTCATTACCCGCTAAAAAGTTAAAACTTATGACCTGCCCCTAACAGCTCTTTATTGGCTATTCTACCATCCCGTCATCATTCTAAGCCTTCCCTTAACCCAACCTATAAGGACAGCTTTCTTTTAATCTCTCTCTTTTTTCTCTCCTCCTTAGTGCAGCTTTGCAGCCTCCCTCCCGCACCAATAAAGACCTTTCATAGAAGCCTTGGTGGTCTGTGAGATCTCTGCCGGTTGATTATCACCCTTTCACACTGAGCTACAGGTGCTGCCCTCTCTTTTGTCTTTCAGTAAACTATCCTTTTGCTTTCTTCAAACCTTGAGATCAAGGACCCAACACAAAGAAATTCCAGTTACAGGAGGATCACCTGAGCCCAGGAGTTTGAGCTAGGCTAATGTCACAGCACTCTAGCCTAGGCAACAGAGTGAGCACTGTGGAAAAAAAGAGAGAGAGAAGGGAGGGAGGGAAGGGAAAAAAGGAAGGGAGGAAGAATGGGAGTATTTACGCCTCAGAATAGGTAAATGCCACATAGTCAAAGCTTCTCAGCATTACCCACCCTCAGCCCTGAGACATTTTACCAGCTCCCCTTGCCCTATGGCAGTAATTCTTCAATGTTTATCAAAATCACAGATGCCTGAGCCATTGGTTGGGAGCAGTGACTAGAGTAACTAATCATCCTGTGGTTCAAAAACTCCCTAGGTGGTTCTTTTTTGCAACCTAGGTTGAGAATCCTTGCCTGTAAATACTTTCAACTGGCCTTTGATCTCTGTATTGTGGAAGAGCCCTAAATTACCTTAATATTTCTTTAAGGAAAAACAAATCTACTTAGGACTTCTGAGTTCTCATCAGCTGGGAACTTCATCCCCTCAGGCAAGTAAAGACTAATATTTAGGAAGGCCACAGAATGCCTCGCCAGAACCCAGGATTTTCTCAGCTCGAAATCCCTTCTGAGGTATATAGGTCAACTTGTGGTTGCTTGAGCCATACCTAAGAAATGCAAACAATGTAACACAATCATTTGTACCCTCATATCAATATGAAATAAAGGTTAAAAAAATTTTTTTAAAAGCCTATAATAAGCTGGTTGCAATAGCAGTATGCCCACATACTGGGGCATACTGCTGTTAATTTAGTGAATATTATTAGTTGATGAATATTCATTAAACATGTTTGTATAAAAAAGAAATCCCTTCTGAGTACACTTGGGTTGTTTTTGTTTGTTTGGTTTGGTTTGGTTTTTTGTGACAGTGTCTCACCTTGTCAATGTGGCTAGAGTGCTGTGGTATCAGCCTAATTCACAGCAACCTCAAACTCTTGGGCACAAGCCATCCTCCTGCCTCAGCCTCCCAAGTAGCTGGGACTACAGGTGCCGGCCACCACACCTAGATGAGTTTTGTATTTTTATAGAACTGGGTCTTGCTGTTGGTCAGGCTGGACTTTAGTGTCACTAGTTTTCCTTCCTATTAAATATCTGATATTATCACAAAATGATTTCTTTATGACAGGTCTGTCTTTTGACCTAGGTCTTTGGCACTAACTCAGTCTAACTTGGTGGCACCTTTTCTTTTTTCTCATGAGACTTTAAAACCTTTCAGGCAAAAGTAAAAGGGTTTCTTTTTCAGATGGATTCTTACTCTGTCATCCTGAGTAGAGTGCAGTGGGGTCATCATAGCTCACTTCAACCTCAAACTCTTGGGTTCAAGCCATCCTCATGCTTCAGCCTCCCTAGTAGCTGGGACTACAGGTCCTTGCCACCAGGCTCAGTTAATTTTTCTATCTTTTGTAGTGATGGGGTTCTCACTGTTGCTCTGGCTGCTCTCCAACTCCTTAGCTCAAGCAATCCTTCCACCTCCCAGAAAGCTAGGATTACAAGTGTCAGCCACCATTATTTCACCCAGAACTGAAATTATTCAGTTTTTTGTTTAGAAGTTGGTGAGGCTTCATTAACCTACTACTATGTTTGAAATTGATTTTGCATGAAGCAGAAGGGTCAAGAATCTGGGCACTTTTAAGGTGGCCATAGACAATATTTTTGTCAGATCTCTATAAAGATATAGAATGGATTGTGTGGGTTTCTCCCTGTGTATTTCCTGACTCCCTGTGTCTTCCATTGTGCTTGGTCATTGAGTCTTACTGCTTTGTAATAGGTCAGCCATACTTTGTGTACAACTGTGGAGGATATGGAGCCAACTAGAAAGGAAGCTGATAGGAGGATGATTTAGGGGTGAGAAGAGAACTTTGATATTCTGTCTCATTGCCAGTTCTGTTTATGCTCTTCACAGCAATACAGAAGCATTTGGCCCTAGAGTTCGAACTCCAGGCAGCTTAGAAATGCCTGGAATTGGGTGGCCTTGTGGCTCAGTGAGTGGGGCACCAGCCCCATATACGAGGATGGCAGGTTCAAACCCAGCCCAGGCCAAACTGTAACAGAAAATAGCCCAGCATTGTGGTGGGTGCCTATATCCCCAGCTACTCAGGAGGCTGAACAAGAGAATCGCCTAAGCCCAAGAGCTGGAGGTTGCTGTGAGCTGTGACATCACGCACTCTACTGAGGGTGACAAAGTGAGACTCTGACTTTAAAAAAAAGAAATGCCTGGAATTTATTATTTTCTTCTCAGTGAAAAAAAAAAAACAGAGCAGGGTAAATAGAGACAGAAATCAAGAAACCTATAAGCAAAATTATTTTATTACAATGGTACGGCTTGCCTTCAAAGGAGCAGGTTAGTTTCTTTTCCCTCTACATTTTATTTCCTATGCAACATTTAAAACAAAATAAAAATATAAAATATATATCAGAATGTTTTCAACTATATAATTTTTTCTTACAGATAAGTTCTTTTGTTCTGTCACCCACACTGGAGTGCAGTAGCTTAATGCAACCTGAAACACCTGGGCTCAAGCAATTTTCCTGCCTCAGCCTCCTGAGTAGCTGAGACCACGGGTGTGTTGCTACAACATTCAGCTAATTTTTTTTTTTTTTGAGACAGGGTCTCACTATGTCGCCCTGGGTAGAGTGCTGTGGCATTACAGCTCACAGCAACCTCACACTCTTGGGCTCTAGTGATTCTCTTCCCTCAGCCTCCCAAGTAGCTGGGACTACAGGCGCCCACCACAACGCCCTGTTATTTTTTGGATGTAGTTGTCATTGTTGTTTGGCAGTCCCAGGCTGGATTTCAACCTGCCAGTTCTAGTTTATGTGGCTGGCACCCTAGCCACTGTGCTACACTTGCCAAGCCCAGCTAATTTTTTTTTTACTTTTTGTAGAGATAGGGTCTTGCTAGGCTGCCCATGTTGATCTCAAACTTTTGGCCTCACATCATCCTCCAACCTCTGTCTCCCAAAGTGCTGGGATTATAGGTATGAACTACCATGCCCAGCTCTCAGCTCCAAAATGTACTAAAATCTTTATAGGTGGGGTGTGGTGGCTCACACCTGTAATCCTAGCTACTCTGGGAGGCTGAGACAGGAGGATCCCTTGAACTCAAGAGCTCGAGACCAGCCTAAGCAAGAATGAGACCCTGTCTCTACCAAAAATAGAAAAACTAGCTCAGTGTGGGTGTGGCATTTGAAGTTCCAGCTACTCTGGAGGCTGAGGCAAGAGGATTGCTTGAACCCACGAGCTTGAGGTTGCTGTGAGCTATGACGTGATGGCACTCTAGCCTGGGGCAACAGAGTGCAACTCTGTCTCCAAAAAATATGCTTTATAAATGATTTAAATAGCAATGAAATTCACTGTCCCATATAACAATAAGTCTGAGGCACTGGTTAAATCTGAGATTCAATGATGTCATCAACCTCAGGTAACTCCCACTCTTCTGTGGACTCCCCTCATGGGCCCTACACGGCAGCCACAGTTCCAGACACGTTGTCATCTAGAGGCAGCTAAGGGACCAGTTTTCCTTCTTGTATGTTTCTCTCTTCTTCTCCTTGTTGGTAAATGTGATTTCATGTAACAAAGTAATGCATTGGAACAGAAAATGAATATCTCTTTTTAAGGATAAGAAAGCCTTTTTCCAGAAGCATCTCAGCAGACTTCCCATTATATTTTATTGGCTAGAACTGCATCACACTCCCTGAATCAGTCACTGACAAGGATATTGGGACCACACTGATCACCTTGGAGCAGGAATTCTCACCCTTGGCACTGTGACATTTTTGGTGGGATAATTCTTTGCCGTGAAGGACTGAGCTGTGTGCTATAGAATGGTGAGTAGCACCCCGGTAGCTCCCTTGTACCTGCCAATAGCACTTTCCTGCAAGGAGTAACAATTGGAAGTGTCTCCAGACATTGCTGAATGTCCCCTGGGAGGTAAAATCAATCACCCTATTGAGAACCTTTGGCTTAGGTCAATCGTTATTCACCCCCATGGTTCTGGGCCTACCTCCCCTGATGCACAGAGAGGGCTGCTGACATGAAAATTCTCTTAACAAGGATGAAAAGGGGAAAATTACAAAAAGGACAGCCAGGGGACAGGGACTCCTTGCCCCACACTTTTAAATTATGTATTTATTTATTTATTTTGAGACAGAGTCTCACTATGTTGCCCTCAGTAGAGTGCTGTGACTTCACAGCTAACACAGCAACCTCCAATTCTTGGGCTTAAGCGATTCTCTTGCCTCAGCCTCCCGAGTAGCTGGGACTACAGGTGCTTGCCACAATGCTAGACTATTTTTTATTGCAATTGCCATTGTTATTTAGCTGGCCCAGGCTGGGTTAGAACCTGCCAGCTTCAGTGTATGTGTCTGGCACCATAACTGCTGTGTGATAGGTGCTGAGCCTGCCCCTCAGTTTTGACCATTTTCTTTCTTGTCTTTTTTTTTTTTTTGAGACAGACTTACTTATTGCCCTCGGTAGAGTGCTATGGCATCACAGCTAACAGCAACCTCCAACTCTTAGGCTTAGGCGAGTCTCTTGCCTCAGCCTCCAGAATAGCTGGAACTACAGGCGCCCACCACAATGCCCGGCTATTTTTTGTTATAGTTTGGCCAGGGCCGGGTCTGAACCCACCACCCTTGGTGTATAGGGCCAGAGCCCTACCCACTGAGCCACAGGCGCCCCCATCTTCTCATTTTTCAACAAAAAGATCAAGGACATATCTGAAAATATACATGAAAGTTGTAAGAATTAGTTACTTGGCATTATCCAGTGAATGTTAGTCCTTGTCAAATGCCATGTGTCTAATATGCATGTTCTTGTAATGAATTAGTGAATCTAGAAAATTAAAGCAAGGATAATCAGTGTGAGGTATTAGAATCACAACTGGCTGGTTGGCTGGGTTCTGTAGGGTTTAGATTTCCTACTTTGGTCATATTCTTGTAGCAATGCCTTAGATGCTGCTTTTATTCAGACCTTATTTTATTTTATTTTTTTCAGTTCTATTTTTAATGTATAAGATTTTTCTACTGAAGTCACTTTAATTAGTTATCCATTGGGGATTAACAATTGTGTCCTGTTGAATTTTTTGTTGAGAAAAAGTGTAAATATTTTCATTCATTCAACAGTTACTTACTGGGTAACTATTATGAGCCATAGACATGGGTACTGTTGTTAGGCTTAGTGGGCGTAGGCTAAGACAGAAAGGTGTCAGGCCTAGGCTGTACTGGAAAAATAACAGTTAACTCCTGGCAAATTTCTGGACTGCAAGCTTTCAAAAAAAAAAAAAGAAATAAGTCTGGTTCACTCCCACGATAGATGGGAAAGTACTAATTAATTTCTTGCTTCTAGTTCACTCTAAATTTCTTGCCTGGGAAACAGACTGGGAGGTACCAATTGTTCCCAGACTGACTTTTAAACAATACCTGGTGGGGAAAGTACTGAAAGTAAGATGTATACAGGAAAATATTAAAGCAAAAATGTATGGGTAACTGACATGTATGGCTAAGTGCAAAATTCTGCTTCTATTCAATGCTTGCTTGCTACCCTACCCGGATACACTGGGACAGCCTGGATACAGACCACACCTTAAAAACCTGACCCCTTAAGCACTCAGGGTTGCTCTCAGAACCGCCATGTTGGGCCACTGAGGCAGTCACCAGCCAGCTCTTCAATAAAAGGACTCCTCTTTAAATCTGACTTATTTGGCAGTGTGGTCTTTGTGGAAGCAAGTGACCATGCTGAAATACTGCACTGGATAGTCGGGGAAGGTCCTCTGAGGCAGTGACATTTCAGCTGAGACAACAGAGAGACATGGAGAAAAGTTGAAGAAGGGGCATGTCTGCTTGTGATGGGCCATGTGAAAGGTTTTCTGATTTTATTTTAAGACAAGAGAAAAGAATCAAAGAGCCCAGGGACAATGAGGATGATGAAAGTGAAGTGTGTGGTGAGCTGCTTTCATCTGCCTGTTACATATTTCTGTTCCATGCCGTTAGTGGGATGTGTAAACCTGCATTCTCCTTTTGTGACTTTTTTTCTATTTTTATGGCAGCATTGCTGTTTTGGCTTCTAGTATCCTAGTATGGCTTTTAAGTTTTGGTCCTTTAATAAGCCCCAACCTTTGGGTTTAGAGCTTCTGTTTCCACTGTAGTGGTTCTTAAATGATTCTTAACATATGAATATCTGACAATTAAGTTTGTGAACTTGCCACCATGTGCCCGTGTTGGCAGCATTGTACAAACAACTTGGTGAGGTTTCATAACCTTGGTATGTCAGTGTATCGCAGCTGTGTTCCTGTAGACATGTGGCAGTGTCTTGCTAAGTGGCATTCATTATTGTTGTGTGTTTCTGTTGTCTCAAGAATGTCAGAGCTTGAATTAAAGCAACAAACAATCATTAAATTTCTTGTTAAATTTGGCAAGAGTAGAAGTGAAACTGGGGACATGTTAGTTCAAGTTAATGGGGATAGTTTAATGAAGAAAATGGCAGTGTCCAAATAGATTAAAGTTTGGCTAAGGGGAGAGAAATCATTACTGAGGAAGAGAGGTCAGGGCAGCCAGTAATAAGCAAAGCTGACAAAAACATTGCAAAAATCCATTGAATTGTGTGTCAGAAATGTCAGCTAATGATGAGAACCACAAGTAGGCCGAGTAAACATCATTGGATAAACTGTTAAGATAATCTTAAGTGAAAATCTTGGCCAACAACTCAGGGCTTTCACATCACAACAATGCACCAGCTCACACAGCACTGTCTGTGAGGGAGTTTTTAGCCAGTAAACAAATAACTGCATTGGAACAGTCTCCCTACTCACCTCATCTGGCCCCCAGTGACTTTTTTCTTTACCCAAAAATAAAGGATATATTAAAAGGAAGACATTTTGGTGACATTCAGGGCATCAAATGTAATACAAAAATGGCTCTGATGGCCATTTTTCCAAAAAGAGTTCCAAAATTACATTGAAGGGTGGACTAGGTGCTGACATCAGTGCATAACTTTCCAAGGGGAAAACTTCAAATGTGACTGTAGTGTTATTCAGCAATGTGGCATATAGCACTTTTTCCACTATGAGTTCACAAACTTAATTGTCATACTTGGTGGATCACTATTGTCCTCACAGAAAAATCTTTCTAGCACTTAAAAATAAATCATTTGGGCCGGCACAGTGGCTCACACTCTTAGCACTCTGAGAGGTGCAGATGGTGAATTGTCTGATCTCACAGGTTCGAGACCGGCCTGAGTCAAAGTGAGACCTCATCTCTAAAAATAACCCGGCTCTGTGGCAGACGCCTATAGTCCCAGCTACTTAGGGGGCTGAGGCAAGGGAATCCCTGGACCCCAAGAGTTTGAGGTTGCTGTGAGCTGTGATGCCACAGCACTCTACCAGTGGTGACAAAGTGAGACTCTGTCTCAAATATATAAGTAATAAATCATTTGTGTCAAAAAATTAAAATTAAATCATTTAAGTGTTACCTACTGAGTACCTTCTAGGTAGCAAGAGTTTGGCAATGAATAAATGTTAGTTCCCATTCTTTTGAAGCTGTCACTTGACAGGAGTTGTAATAAATAAAATCTAGTGTTGTCAGTGTCATGAAGGGGATAATGTGGAGGAGACCAGATAGGATGGCTTGGGAAATCTTGGCTTGGAAAGGCTTTTGCTGCCTCCTTGTGCCATCCCAAATAAAATAAAATTTAGGGAAAGTCTGTATGTGCCAAGCAAACATACTTTGTTAAGTGCCCCCAGTTTTGCTCCCCCTCCCTCCAGAGCCCCTCTAAATATAAATTCTAGCATCTTCGGTGCTCTAAGGAGACTATTAACCTGACACCTAAGGTAGTGTTGGGGGCCAGCCAGATGCTGAGAGGGGAAAGAAACCTTCCAAGCTGAGGGATCTTGAGATGGAACAGGGATAGCATGACTTGATGAGGAGCTCACAAAATGCTTTCATTGATTTGTGTAGCACTGCATGTGACTCCCATAGACTATATAGAGATTTTAAATATATGAACATTAAGAACCCAGATTATTGGGGAGGGGGTGGGGAAGGGGAGGGGAGAAGGGTGGATGGGGGGTGGGAGGGTGATGGGAAAGATTACCTATATATCTGCCTAACAAGGGTACAAGTGAACTTTTCTAGAACTAGAATATAAATGTATTGATACAATGATTAACCAAATGATATGAAAGTTATGTTAACCAGCTTGATGAAGGTGTTTCAAATTGTATATGAAACAGCACAATGTACCCCATGTTT
>CAUYQV010006063.1:0-10733 GCA_963574575.1 Galagoides demidoff
GGTTAGCTCAAGAAGCATGGCCATGAACGAGGAAAGAAATACCTTGACCATGAACCTGGCATAACACTTCCCAAAGGAAGCTGAAGAGTCTCCCACGTTATCAATCACCACGTGGTGCAGGATGGGGAGGGCCACTCAGCACGTACATTAGGGACTTTATAGAGCAGACTGAGTGAGACAGGCTGGGATTACCCATACTCGAAACTCAACAGAATGAGCAATCTATAGTTCTCCCAGAACCAGCAAGGGAACGGAGCATTATTTTAGATGTTTCTCATCTACATAGTAGCCAGGCCCTTCTTTTTACCTCTGATTTACTTTTTTTTTTTTTTTTGAGACAGATTCTCACTTTGTCCCCCTTGGTAGAGTACCCTGATGTCATAGCTCAAAGCAACCTCTAACTCTTGGGCTCAAGAGAGTCCCTTGCCTTAGCCTCCCAAGTAGCTAGGACTACAGGGGCCCACCACAACCCCCGGCTATTTTTAGAGACAAGGTCTCACTCTCTGGCTCAGGCTGATCTCAAACCTGTGAGCTCAGGCAATCCACCTGCCTTGGCCTTTTAAGTAACAACAACAATTAACTGTACTGCCTGCAGAACTCTCATGATATAGCAGGGATTGGGTTAATTGCTTTGTAAACTTTGTCCCTCATGCCATCTGTATTTTATTTAGGCAAAAACTGAAGCACAGAGAAGATAGAATAATTATCGAAGGTCACACACAGCTAGTAAGAGGAGGAGCTGGTATTTGACAAGGGAGCCCTGACTACAGGGTACTTCTCTTCATCAATCTATCTTCAGAGAGCAATAAGATTTGGCTACAACAATGTTGTGAAAAATACAAGTTTTAGCCTCGTGAAGTCTAGTGTTCAAATCCTAGCCCTATGGGCAAGGAGAACCTAATCTTTCTGCACTCTGTTGCCTCCTGTTCAAACGTGCAGGTAATTTATAAGAAGTTTAATCAGGGTAACTTATAAACAATATCTGTCATTACTATTATTTTTCTCCTAGCTCCCTTCTCATCGAATTTGCGACACTATAGACTAGTAAGACGATATGAAAACATCAAGCGATGCCTTGTATTGCAGATTGACATTAAGTAGGACTAATTTAAAGTTATCCTTTTCAGCTCATTCTTCAGCAAAGGTGAGATTAAGCTGGATGCTTCTTTTTCACCTCCTTTTTGAAATCACAATTGATTGCTTATTAACATTGCATTTTCATTATCCCTTCAGCATCTGCATCCCTTAGGAAGGCTCCATGAATAATTTAAGATTCATGCTTAATTTATTATACATGCTCACAGCAACTATTTTCATGGACTGATCCTTGTTAAAAGTTCTCAGAGGCCTTGAGGCACAGGTGGTTCCATTAAAAATGTATTTGTCAGATCTCCTGAGGGAATTTTTTTTAAGTGTTGGAGTGGGCACATTTATAGCTAATTGGCAATAGATTACATGCTCCTTCCTCCATTTTCCATAGTTGAAGAAACATCGCTTTTCTTCGTCTGAGAATTAGTTATGTGTCAATACTTTCCATTTCCTCGTTTTGGAATTTTAATTAAAGCATATGACATAAGACAATGTGAACAGTTCAGCTTTTCCCCTGAGAAATGGACAGAGGAAGAATTATAGAGGAGAATTGGGACTGGGAAACAGAAGAGTGAGGCATGGATGCTTCTGAATAGGACCTTAGAATGTGAAGGTAGTTGGGTATCGTAGGGAAGCCAGGATCTCTCCTGTGCATTACCCATATGCTCTGAATGGAATAATGAGGAAGACGTGGCCCACCTGTCCCTGCTTGTGACCTCCAGCATGAGCCCCAATGCAGCCTCAGTTAGCTGTCAGCCACCTGCCTAGAATGGAACTAAACCCCAAACAGCATATTTTTCTTCTGAATCTAACACCATGCTCTATCAAATGGCTTATGTTTTATTAACATGTAGCTTGAGTTCACAATCTTCTGTTATAATATCTAAGTTGGGCCCCCTCATAAATGCTTTCTATGTATTGACTCAGTACAGTTATCCATTTTGTACAGATGTGAAAAACACGAATACAACCAAGGGTAGGTCAGTTTCAATGGTCTGGGAGGCATTGGTACTACTTGAATTAATGTTGATTCATGTATTTTTTAGAATGTATCTGTGATTAAAGGTCTTCCTAACTCGGTGGTATTGTGCCACAAAAACTATATTAGGGGGTCTACTCAGCCTTGGGAAAAATCTCTTTCCTTGGGTGAGAAACTGAGGGAAGATTTACACTCTACTGGGCCAGGTGGTTTTCACTCTACTTGTCAGACAGATGGACCAGACTTAGGGTTGGTTCTAGAATTTTCTATCAAAATGACTGTGTTTTTTTTTTCCCCCTCAAAACATATTAATTAACTTCTACTTAGTTAATATGAACAAAGGCCCAGGATTAAGGACAAAAAATTAGGTGATCTATTTGTGAATATTCCCCTGGGGGTGGAAATCATGTATATTTTTACTTAGGCTATATTTAATGCAGAGTATTAAAAGTATTGAGAGCAACAATGCTGATTTCACCTACCATTACTTCTCCAGTAGCTAGCATAGGGCCAATAACACAGGAAGAGACTAAAAAATATTTGTTAAATAGGAAAAGGATAGGTGTTTACAAATGACCAGACTCCAGCACCCTGATTCATCTTGTACGATATATTTAATTAGAAAATAAATGTATTTCTTTTCTTCAAAGCATCAACTCTACATAAAATATACTTGCTGTGAGGTCAGTCTTCTCTCCTGGGAGAGGAGCAATTAGCTTTGACTTTTTCGGGTGCAGATGAGAAGAAAGAACACTATCCTTGGGAATGGGCAATTTACCCTTGCAAATTCCTTGATACTGAATTTTATTAGCATTTTAAGAATAAGACCCAGGAATTTCAGTAGCAGTAACCCATGTAATCGAGGGAAGAATGAAAATCCAAAGGTAATAATAACAGCTGACGTTACCTAAGCACGTATTCATATGCTTGTACCTACGGGCCTAAAGTCAATCCCGAAGTGTGTTGTCTCCTCACAGCATCTTGTGAGATTGGTTCAGTCTTAGTCCAATGTTATATTGGAGGGAATTGGAGCTCAAAGAGATGAAGTGTGGCAGGGCACAGTGGCTCACAGCTGTCATCCGTGGATGACACTCTGGATGGCCCAAGGTGGGAGGATTGCTTGAGGCCAGGAGTTCAAAAGCAGCCTGAGTAAGAGTGAGACCCCTGTCTCTACAACAAAATAGAACAATTAGCCAGGTGTGCCAGCACACAACTGTAGTCACAGCTACTTGGGAAGTTGAGGCAGGAGGATTGCTGGAGCCTAGGAGTTTGAGGTTGCAGTGAGGTATAATGATGCCACTGCATCCAAGCTCAAGTGAGCAAGCAAGGCTCTGTTTCAAAAAAAAAAAAAAGTAAGGTTAAGTGACTTATCAAATGTTGCAAGGCTCTCTAGTGGTGATGGCAGAATTTGAACCCAGGTCTGTCTGACTCTGGTGCTCAGCTACTTCACCACTGTCCTTTACCCTCTTGTGCTTGTCCATCTTCTGAAATCTATAAAGGCTGTGGTAAAGTTCGTTCCTGGACGTGGCACTTTAATGAAGTAAGGTCTTTTAAGATTGCAAAGGAAAAGTTCTTTTAAAAATAGAAACAATGGTGGCTGGGCATGTTGGCTCACACCTGTAATCTTAGCACTCTAGGAGGCCAAGGTGGGTGGATCGCCTAAGCTTAGGAGTTGGAGACCAGCCTGAGCAAGAGTGAGGACCAGTCTCTAAAAGGTAGGTATTATGGTGGGCACCTGTAGTCTCTGCTACTCAGGAGGGAGGCAATCCTGACACTCTACCGAGGGTGACAAAGTAAGACTCTGTCTCAAAAAAATAGAAACAATGGTAAAGATGAATTAAAAGGAACTCTGGAGGCAGCTGACAGCACACACACTGAGGTGTGCTCACCCTTACAGTCCTGGTTCTAAGCCTACCCAGTTCATTTCAAGCTCTTCAACAAGCCTCCAATTAAAACAGGCTGGACTCCTTAAAATTCCGACTACAAGTTTTTGTATTCCCATTTCTGATCCCTTCTAGAAGCTGTTTTCTCCATTGGCCTATGTTAAGTTAAATATGGCCACAAGTTCTTTAAAGCTCCTCCCATCACAAGGTGGACTCTGTTTCCCCACCCCCTTGGATCTGGGCTAACTTTGTGATTTGCTTGCAGCCTTAGGATGTGGCAGAAGTGACACCACATGACTTCCAAGTCTTGGCCTCCATACGACTTATAGCTTCCACTTTCACTTTCTTTGTTTTTAGCTGGCCAGGGCTGGGTTCAAACCCGCCACCCTTGGTGCATGTGGCTGGTGCCCTGCCTACTAAGCTATACAGGCACCGCCCACCTTCCCTTTCTTTGAATGATGCTGTCTGTGAACAAGTCCTCTGGTGAGGACGAGAGGGACCACATGGAGAAAGAGGCCCCACTATCCAGCCGTTTCAGGATCCAGGCCCCAGACTGGGGTTGAGGACATTCGCCAGCAGCTGACCCCCAACAAGGCAAATAGATACACAGCAGAGATGAGCCATCCCAGCTGAGCTCTGCCCAAATGGTCGTGCCAAAGACTGATGACAAATAAATGGCTGTTGTTTTAAGCCCTTCAGCTTGGGGGTGGCTTGTAGATCAATAACATGCCACTTTATTCCTTTCTTCCTAATATCCCCACCATCTACTTGTAAACTGAGCTCCAAAGTCATTCCTCCTGACAGAATATTTGCCTACAAAGCCAAATTTGCCTGCCAAGGCCTTGCTCCGGTGTAAGTAGAAGGCCCTGTCTAATGTGATTCTAAGGACACCAAGACCCCACTGTTTCCTTAAATACCTTCCCCATCCACTGGCTGATGCCTGGAATCTCAGCATTAAAGTTTAATTACTTACATAAGAACATAAATGCCTATTAAATTTTAAGAGTCCCTGGAAGGGATAGCAAGTTTGTGCTTTTGATTTTGCTCTTGTTATAAAAGCATACAGAAATAAAAAGTGACACTAACATAAAGTTGCTTTCCCAAAGAGAAAAAAAAAAAATGTTTAATGATTAAATAGAAGCCTTTAGAGAGCTAGATGAAATAGTTACGCATCGAATTTCAATGTTTAATTAAATGCACGTATTTAAAATCACATTATACAAAATAACAAATTAATTTAGAAATACTTTTTTGCCACTCTTCCATTTCTGATGTCAAAGCTGTCACCTGTGTCCGTAGTGCCAAGTCGCCTCTGTTTCACTAGGGAAGGTTTTGTGATCATGTAACAGTTTTGCAGACATCATCTGCTTTTCCATCTGATTTATATATTTTTTAACGTGATGCTACATTGGAATTTGCATCTCAAACCACAAGTACCATTCACAAAACACTAAGTTTTTGTTCTATTCACCCCATGAGTGTGTGTTCATGATCACTTATAGTACTGCTTTACAAAAGGGCTTCGGAAAGATGATTTCCATAGCTGCAATTTTCATATGAAATTCATGCGAAATTTCTCTGCTCCTTGCTTTTTACGGAGATGAACGTAATTACCTAAAAGTTTATGATTTATTAAGGTCAATTCAGGCTAATGTACCTTCCCCAAATAGTACTTTGTGTTTCAGACAAACTCAGAGGGCATTCCATAATGCCAAGAATGTTAAAAGGACTCAAATGTAAAGCAACTCCCTCTCTTCTGAGAGATATTTTTGGGCAGAAACCAAATGTCCTTTTCTGACTTATATACATATATTAATACATATTCATTCTACAGTGTGGTTTTGGCAGTGAAATAATTGCCCCCTTGAAGTAAAGAAGTTAGCAGCCTTGCAAAAAAAGAAGTGTGTGTGTGTGTGTGTGTGTGTGTGTGTGTTAATTCTAGATACTTCAGACAACACACAAAATTTGAGAGGTGAAAATAAAAGTTATCGACCAGGTGCAGTGGCTCATGCCTGTAATCCCAGGACTCTGGGAGGCCAAGGCAGGTAAATTGCTTGAGCTCAGGATTTCAAGACCACCCTGAGCAAGAGTGGGACCTCATCTGTACTAAAAATAGAAAAATCAGCCAGACAATGTGGGTACCTGTAGTCTCAGCTACGTGGGAGGCTAAAGCAAGAGGATCACGTGAGCTCAAGTGTTTGAGGTTGCTATGAGCTATGATGCCACAGCACTCTACCCAGAGTGACAGAGTAAGACTGTCTCCAAAAAATAAAAAATAAATAACATTATTCACAATTCTTCCAATTTGAGATCATAATTTCAACAGTTTGGTTGAAATTGTGAGCACCTCACAATATGTCACTCTGTGTTGTCTGCTTAATACTATAACGTAAGCACTTCCCTTGTTAGAAATCTTTTCTAGAAAGATACACCATCATTCACTCATCCTCCCTCCTACGGCTGTGCACTTAGGCGTCTGTGACAGCAGCACTATCTCAAGCAGACACCAGCCTTGGCACCTTAGTGTAAAAAGTTTCAAATTTCTTTTCTTTTTTCCTTGATCAAGCATCTTCCCAAGTAGATAATACAAAAAGTGAATAAAGTGAAGTCCCTGCCCTCAGAAGAGACAGACTGTAAACAATTAATTGCAGAATATATGATAAGAGTTGGAATAAAGGACCAGTCATGCACAAGAATGTTGGAATACATATGCAACAGGGGTCACATGAAATTATGATGCCATATTTCCCTTGTACCTTTTCTATGTGTAAGGGACGTGAAGACTTACCATGGGGTTATAATCGCCTTTGGTATTCAACATAGTTACATGCTACACAGGCTTATAGCCTAGGAGGCTGTGCCAGAGAGCCCCTGTGTGTAGGAGGCTGCACCATTTGGGTTTGTGTAAGGATTCCCATTAGCGTGAAATCCCCTAAGGATGCCTTTCTCAGGATGCATCCCTGGCATCACGTGAACCACGCCTGCAATACACAAGATGCTGTGGTAGCAGAAGAGACAGAAGGTTGTCCACGCAAGGAAATTTCATGAAGGAGTCAACATTCGAGAATGTGGGGACTTTTTGTCTGTGTGTTAATTGCTTGTTTTTAGGATATGAAGACTTAGTTTTGAAAATATTTGCAAAATCAGAAGACATTTTTAAGCCTATTTCTCCATCTCAATTCCCAGAACAGACATCTCTGCTGTGTGGCACCCGACCCAACCACACCTCTCTTAGCCGACAACTGAAGGCTCCCTGAACCAGGGACTTTACTCTGAAAGCAGGTTTGGATGGGGGGAATGAAAGCACAGGGGCACCTGGGCCTGCAGGGTGGCACAAGGAAGACGCCAGGACAAGTACAAACACGAAAGGCTCAAACCAGCCTGGCTGCTTCCTTGTCTTGCTGGGACCAGCCCTGCCACTCCCACGCTCATCCAGGCCTCCTTGCTTGGCATCTTCCTGCCCACATGAAAAGTTCTTTAAAATAGGCACGTCTCATCCCCCTGCAAAAAGTTCCTGGAGTTTAGCAACACAGCAATAATGGAACTGTACTGAGCCTATGGCCTGGGTTTGAGGCCCACCTCCCCTGCTGACTGTGGGCTCTGTGTGATTCTGGGTCATGCCCAGCCTCCTCTGGGCTCCCCTTTCTGCCCAAGAACCCTTACAATCCCTCTCTCAGTCTGCAGACATGGCCCAGGCAGGGGACAGATGGTCCCTTCTGGCTACACTGACCCTACTGATTCTTCACTGCAGGTCTGTTTCCTACTTTACCTCCATCCAGGTTCCCTTTAAAAAGCAACTTGAACACGATCAATTCAATTCGGAATGAATATTTAACAGAATTTGTCTTGAGTTATTCACTTTCTGCCAATTAGTCTCAAGGACTCTATGATCTTTTACCAAACACAAATATCCCTATAGAAATTACATCCAGACATCTGACAGGCAGAACTGAAAGACAAAGTATCTGGGAAGGTAGGATTAAAGGAACATGGAAAACACTGGTGCAATTTCTTTCTTTCTTTATTTTATTATTATTATTATTTTGAGACAGAATCTCACTATGTCACCCTCAGTAGAGCGCTGTGGTATCACAGCTCACAGCAACCTCAAACTCTTGGGCTTAAGAGATTCTCTTGCCTCAGCCTCCCAAATACCTGGGACTACAGGCACCCACTACAATGCCTGGCTATTTTTTGTTGCAGTTGTCATTGTTGTTTCAGCTGTCCAGGACTGGGTTTGAACTGGCCAGCCTCAGTGTATGTGACTGGCACCGTAACCACTGTGTGACGGGTGCTGAGCCTATTTATTGATTTATTTTTTAGGATTTAGGATTTGACCATATCTTTTTTTTTTAATTTCAGGTTAATGTAAGAGTACAAACAACCAGATCACAATATTTGAATTTGTCAGGTAGAGTCCCTCTTATAGTTATGCCCTATCCCCAAAAGGTGAGCCATATACCCCTACGCTGTGCCCATTCACACTGGTGCAATTTAAAACAGAGGCTTCTCTTTTCTGCTTAAGGCACAGCCTTCTGGTTGCATTGAGCATCCAAGCCTTGTACTTTAAGTTCCTCCAACCGCATCAGGAAAGCTTTATGTGTATCTCCACACGCTTTTCACAAATGACTTGAGCTTAGCTGCTCATCACAATTATCCACCAGGTTCCTGTTTTAGAAACGGCCTGGGAAGTGACGTCTGCTGGTTTATGAGGTTAGCCAGACAACACACGTGTCTGGTGCTCAAACAAGGACCCAGTCTGTGGGAAGCATCCCCCAAAGGTTTTGAAACCCTCTTATATCCACATGAAAATGTTTGGTCTGGAAAAAAAAAAAATTAATTGAATCTATCTGAAAGTCATTTACTGACCTTTCCAGTCTCCTAATTCAGAGAGACCCATTCAGAAAAGGTACTTCCTATTACATTACGGGGGGCTTTAGAACATGATGTTACCCCTGGGGAAAAAAAAATCTAAATGTCATACAATTCAGATAATTCATTCAGCCATTTCTTGCCTTCTTTCACCATATAATGAAGCAAAGTATGAGATTAGCATTTTAATAGTAACATCTATATTGAGCACATCCTACCCTGAGGATTATACTGGGTGCTTTTCAGCATTAGCTCATTTAATCCTAATAACCCTACTAAGCATTACTGTTACCCCCATTTTTAGAAGAGGAAACCAAAGTTTAGCTATCTAGCCGGTGATGCTGTCAAGTTTAGTTACACGGCCAAGGTCAGAGGGAGAAGGCAAGCAACGCACCAGGGAAACGCCAAAGCTCAACCTCTGAGTCACTGCACTAGAAGGAACTGGTAGCAAGAAAAGCTTTGAATACATTTGAATCAGGATGATGTTGATTTACAGTTTGACCTTGAAAAGAATGAACAAGGAACTTCCTGGTAACCCCCAGGACCTCTTAAATGCAGAATATCTTTTTACTTCCTCACCACATGCATCTTCTGTGGGAGACAAGAACTAACCTTCCAGGCCCCAGGGGCAAGTTATGCACTGGAACAGTGATCAAAGATCCCTGAAAGCTGACAAAAATGAGGAAGGCAACAGTCAAACATTGGCTTAACTACATAAGAGTGATACTCCCGAGTCCTTTTGTATTCTACTTACATTTATTGTGCAACACAGTATCGGATTGCACAGATTTTTGTGTACTTATCAGGGATGGTTTTGTTTCATAGCACCAAGTTCTTCCCACGGACCTCTCATGCCACGTTTGAGATGGTTCGAGAGGTCTTGCCTCGTGCTTAGGCAATACCTCCACCTCGTCACACACAAATATCCAGCATTTTTAATGGTTGCAACTACAATGGCAACTATTAAAAACAGCCAGTGTCCACACGTAACTAAACTGATTTCGCCATCAGAACAGCCAAGCCCTGCTCAGTGAGGAAGCTCATTAACTGAAAGCTGTATTTTGTGCAATTTGGAAAGACTGAACAGGGAGAATCAAAGGCTGTTATCCCAGGGCTTGCGACTGGTCTCATGTGTTTGATATTAAACAGGTGTAAGTTAGAGATAATAACAGAGACCTTTGAGACATGTACAGGAACAAATTAAGTGCTCAGTTATCTTTGGGAAACACAAATGCCCAAGACTTGATTTATTAAAGGAAAGGTGAAAGTAGGTCATAGAGTCTCAGCTGAGAAGGAAGGTTGGACCAGAGAGCAGGTGGGCTGACACCTGAGCCTATTAGGAAAGAGGATGCTTCTTGGGGCGAGAGGGCAGACAAACAGGGAACCCTCCCAAGAGCCTGTATTGGCTTCTACTCAGAGTTGTCATATGTGTTTAGAAGAGTATTTATTGTGTTCATTTGAGATTTATTACAGAAGAAGAATATTGTCAACGGACCAACTTCTAATGGCCAACTAACTGGCAAAGGAGCCAAGAGCTCTGCACTCCCTTCTCGCATGCATCACTGACTCATCGTTTGCTCCTGGGAAAGCCAGTTAATGCCATCTGTCAATAAAATGTGGGAAAGACTGTTGCCTCAGCCTGCATCTTAGGAATATAAGAACCACACAAGAAAGCCAAGGTCCGTCAGGAGAACCACCACCCAAATGCCTCTGGATTCCACCGAGTCTGTGATGAGAAACTGCTCTGCTCCCACAGCTGCCCGTGGAGGAGGGAAAAGGAGCGGGTTGTGAAATACCACGCGAAAATCCAAAAAGTGACCAAAGCAATAACAGTGAGCAAGAACACGAAGGGGCCTAAGGTCTCAAAGGAATTCTAGAGTCATGACGAAAAACAAAAGACAAAGCACCTA
>CAUYQV010006071.1:0-16808 GCA_963574575.1 Galagoides demidoff
AGGCAATTGAAGCAACACCAAAAGTACATTACTGGGATCTGATTAAACTAAAAAGTTTCTCCACAGCCAAGAACACAGTAAGTAAAGCAAGCAGACAGCCCTCAGAATGGGAGAAGATATTTGCAGGTTATGTTTCTGACAAAGGTTTGATAACAAGAATCCACAGAGAACTCAAACTTATAAATAAGGAAAGAACAAGTAATCCCATTTCATTGTGGGCAAGAAAATTGAACAGAAAGAAGCTTTTCTGAAGAAGATAGGAAGCGTGGCCTACAGACACATGAAACAATACTCATCATCTTTAATAATCAGAGAAATGCAAATAAAAAACACTTTGAGATATCATCTAACTCCAGGAAAAGTGGCTCACATAACAAAACTACCCCAAAATACCTAAAACTACCAATGTTGGTGTCGATGTGGAGAACACTTAGGGAACTAAAAGTAGACCTGCTGTTCTATACTGCAATTCCTCTACTAAGTATATATCCAGACAATCAAAAATCACTTTACAACAAAGACATTTGCACCAGAACATTTATTGCAGCCCAATTCATAATCACCAAGTCATGGAAGCAGCCCAAGTGCCCATCAACCCATGAATGGATTAACAGGTTGTGGTATATGTATACCATGAAATATTATGCAGCCATAAAAAAGATGGAGACTTTACCTCTTTTGTGTTTATATGGATGGAGCTGTATCATATTCTTCTTAGTAAAGTATCTCAAGAATGGGGGAAAAAAGTACCCAATGTACTCAATACTATTATGAAATAAACATATAATTACCCACATTTTCAAATAAAAGATAGAACACAATTATAGCCCAGAAAGAAAGAGAGAAGAAGAAATAAGGGGAGGGGAAGGGGAGATGGGTGGAGGGAGGGTAATCAGTAGGACTTCACCTATTGTGCATATTGTAAGTGTACATGTCAAATATATTAATAATAGAGTACAAATGTCTAAACACAACAATTAAATAAGTGACATGAATGACATGTTAACCAGTTTGAGGTAAACATTCCAAATAGTAGACAAAATCAGCAGATTTTACCCCAAAAGGCAGTAATGTACATGGTTATGATCTAATGAAATTTTAAAAAATAGAAAAAAAGCTGGATTACTGGAAGATGGAAGGAAAATATTATTCAGAATATTTTACACAGAGAAAATGAGAAAAATTATTAAATAGGGGTGAAATGACTTAAGAACTGAAGCAAAAAAATATAATGTACATTTCACAGAAGTTCATGAAGGAGATATTGGGTGAATTGGGGAGGAATAATATTCAAGGAGGAAGTTTCTAGAATTAAGGGAAGACATGATCCCCTAGATTCAGATGCTTACCCCTATACATCATACTGAAATTGTAGAAAAATGAATACATAGGAATCATAAAATCAGAAAAACTGTATGCACCTCTACAAAACAATGATGAACAAAAAGAACTAAGCTAAAGGCATTACTTCCCAGCTTCAAAATATGTTATAAAGCAATTATAATGAAAACAGCATGGAACCATCATACAAACAGATTCATAATTAAGGCATGTGTGGTCAATTGCTTTTTGAAAAAGGAACCAAGAGACATAATGGAGAAAAATACATTCTATTCAATGAACGGTGATGGGAAAAACTGGTTATTGACATGCAAAATCTTGAAATTAGACTCTTATCTTACACAATAGTTAAAAATCAACCCAAAATGCATTAAAGACCTACATGTAAAACCTAAAACTGTCAAACTTCCAGAAGACAAAATAGGGGAAATATTCCACAACATTGATCTGGGCAAAGATTTTTTATGTATGACCACAAAAGCACCACATATGTGTGCATCTAATAATGGGCTTTCTTAGCCTATTCTATCTTGCTATAACAGAACACCGTAGAATAGGCAATTTCTATTCAAAAATTACATTTATGTCTCCCAGAGTGCTTGCTATGTCCTCTCATGGCAGAAGGCAGAAAGACAACAGATCATGTGCAAGAGAGGAAGTGACTGAATTCAAAGCCTCAAGTTCTGGCTTGGCACCCGTAGCACAGTGGTTGCAGCACCAGCCACATGCACCGAGGTTGGTGGATTTGAACCCAGCCCAGGCCAGTTAAAACAACAATGACAACTAGAACAAAAAATAGTCAGGCATTATGGCCAGTGCCTGTAGTCCCAGATACTTCAGAGGCTTAGGCAAGAGAATTACTTAAGCCCAGAGTTGGAAGTTTCTGTGAGCTGTGATGCCATCACACTTTACAGAGGGCAACATAGACGCTATCAAAAAAAAAAAAAGCTTCATGTTCTTTTATAATCATCATTAATTTATTCACAAAGTTGGAGTTCTCATGACCTAAACACCTCCCAACACTGTTGCATTGGAGATTAAGTTTCCAATACGTGCTTTTGGGGGGATACATTAAAACTATGGCATTCTATGTCTGACCCCCAAAATTTATGACCTTCTCAGATGCAAAACACATTTATCCCATTCCAATAGCCTCAAAATTTTAACTCATTCCAGAACCAACTCAAAAGTCTAAAGTCCCACCTGAAGCAGATAGGTGAGACTCAAAGTATCAGTATAGTTCATCCTATGGAAAATTCCCTTCATCTGTGAGTCTGTGAAATGAAAACAAGTAAGCTATCTCCAAAATACAATAGTGAGGGCTGGATGTCTGTAGCTCAATGTTAGGGTGCCAGCCACATGCACCAGGGCTGGTGGGTTCAAATCCAGCCAAATCCTGCTAAGAACAAACAAAAAAAATAGCCAGGCATTGTGGCAGGTGACTATAGTCCCAGATACTTGGGAAGCTGAGGCAAGAGAATCACTTGAGCCCAAAAGTTGGAGGTTGCTGTGAGCTATGGAACCATGGAACTCTCTACCAAGGGGCACAAGGTGAGACTCTGTCTCAATTAAAAAAAAAAAAAAAAGAATGTCACTTTCTGACAGGTCCAAGAACTTCAAGTTGTTTTGGAACCTCACGACAAGAGGAATTTACCCAGTGCATACAGCTATCTAATGGCACAGATGAAACCCTGACTTGACTGGAGAGGATTTCAAGTCTAACCTGAGATTCCAAAATACAATAGTGAGACAAGCATAGACTACATATTGTCATTTCAAAATGGAGAAATAGGAAAAAGAAAGGAGTAGCAGGATGGAACTGGAGGCTGTAATGATAAGTGAAGTAAGCCAAGCACAAGAAAACAAATCTGATATGTTCTCACCCATATATGGGAACAAAAATATTGGAACTCATGAAAATAGAGAGTAGATTGGTGGTACCAGTGGCTGAGACAAGGAGGGCACAGGGGAAAATGAAGGAGAAAAGGAATATAAATGTTCTTATTACTGCTAAATTATACAACTAAATATGGTAAAGATGGTAAATTATATATGTACATAATATCTCAAAAATAAGTAAATAGAAATAAAGGAGTAATAGGATTTAAGTAAGTCCAAAGCCCAGCAGGGCAGACAACATTTAGTCTTAAAGTTGAAAAATCATCTTGGATTCTATATCTTGCATTCTGGACACGTAGCAGCAGGAGCTGGGCCCCCAAGGCCACAGGCAGCCATGCCTTTATGGTTTTCCTGAGCTCAATCCAACAGTAGTTAATGGGATGGAGTCTCAAATTGAAGCTTTTCCAGACAAGTTGCACACTGATAGCTCTGTGGCTCCAGTTGGCATTATCCTAATGGGGGCTTTCTGTGGTACATTCAACCCTTCACATCTGATTGGCATTATCCTAGAAGGGGCTCTCTGTGGTGACTCTGCCCCTCTGACAAATCTCTGCTAGGGCTCCCAGGCTGTCCATAATATCTTTTGACATCTAGGCAGAGGGTGACATGGCCCCATAGCATGTGTGCTCTTCTGCCTGCTCCATTCTGTTACTGAGGGATTCTACTGTATTTCTCAGATCTTTGAGAGCTGCAAATTCTTGCCTCAATCTGCCAAAATCTTTGGTGATTTTGTCTTTGACTTCATTGAATTCTTGAGACAACTTTTGAATTGCTCCTTGAATTTGTAATTCCATCTTTACCTCCTTTCTTTTAATCTTAATTTCAATCCAAATTCTGAATTTGATTTCTGACATCTCAGCCATTTGTTTATGAATGGGATCTTCGGTTGTATCTTCTTTGTCATTTCTTGGGGGAGTTGAATTACTCTGATTATTCATTTTTCCAGAGTTTTTCCACTGATTCCGCCCCATGATTATTTTTCACCATTTGGCTAGAGAAGCTGGCAAGTTGAAATTGTATTGAGGGCTCCTGGAGTTATAATTAATCAGCCCTTTACCAAAGAACTGGGACTGGTGATTGCAGCTTTTCCCTTAGAGTTTTACAAAGGTCGCATTCAGTACTACAGCCTGAAACTCTGGGGACCTGCATGGTGTGGTGAGGCTAGATGGCTCTGACCTGTATTCAGCTAGTCACTGTCCAATCCTAGAAAATCAGTGGCTTTGGGCTGAAATCTCAGCTGTGGAGATATATAAGCAACTATAATACCCTGCTCCCCCCAAAGAGGCAACAACTGGGAGGGGAGAATCCCACTCTCCCACAACAACACCACCAGGGTATAACCTTAGTGGGTCCCTAGGGGATCATCCCAGGTCAAGAGTTCCAAACCAATTGTCTCAGTCAACACAAACACCAATCAGGTGGGAGAGTTCAAAAGGTCTTCAACATCTATGCAGTGGGGGTCCACTGGCAACTCATGTGTAACTCACTCCAGTGCTCTGTGAAGTCAGAAAGGCCTGCCCAGCAATATAGTCAATGGGGGCTGGTGCCTCCTTCCCCACCTTGAACCTCTGTCACACCCAGGCACTGGTAGCTCCATGGGGCTGTGGCCCATTTCCGTCCAATGAGCAAATGAACCAGGGATTTAGGCCTGTTAGTCAGAGGGGAGTCAATGCCTTGTTGGCCTAGTGACCACACTGTGCCACCAGCCAGCTGAGGAAGTTGAAGTCTGATTACCTAAGGTTCTCAATGGAAACTGGGGAGTGTTCCACCTAAGCTTGTTCCCAACCAGAAGTTAACAAAGCAGCAAATGATTTTCACTCTCATAGACTGTGCCTCTGCCCCAGCTGCTCTACTCCTCTGGTATCCCTGCAATGCAAGATCTAGCTTCCTCCAGCAGTCCACAGAATTGGGGAGATAGCTCTCCAAAATTTGACCCTGGCCAAATCACTCTATTAATACTGTGCTGGGGGGGAGGTGTCTCCACTTGGGTTCTCATGCCTAAGTGGTTCCCAAGACTCCACCCATCCTACAGGTACCCAAGCACCGCCTGCTGCTCAAGTACTATTTCTCAGAGCCAAGCCAGCCACCTCCTCCCTTGTGCCTTTCTGCACTGTTACCAGATTCACAGGTACAGTTTAGCTGTGGCATGTCTGGTCACACAAGGCACAGTCTTTTTTTTTTTAATTAAATTATAGCTGTGTAAATTAATGCAATCATGGGGTAAAATGTGCTGGTTTTATATACAATTTGAAATATTTGCATCAAACTGGTTAACATAGCCTTCACAGCATTTTCTTAGTTATTATGTTAAGACATTTATATTCTACACTTAGTAAATTTCACATGTACCTTTGTAAGATGCACCATAGGTGTGGTCCCACCGATTGCTCTCCCTCCACCCATCCTCCTCCGTCCCCTCACGTCCTTCTCCCCATTCCCCTTCTTCTTGAACTATAATTGGGTTATAGCTTTCAAGAAAGCTATAAATTGGTTTCATAGTAAGAATGAGTACATTGGATAATTTTTCTTCCATTCTTGAGATACTTTGGTAAGAATATGTTCCAGCTCCATCCATGAAAACATGTAAGAGATAAAGTCTCCATCTTTATTTAAGGCTGCATAATATTCCATGGTGTACAAATACAATTTACTGATCCATTCCTGGGTCGATGGGCACTTGGGCTTCTTCCATGACTTAGCAATTATGAATTGGGCTACAATAAACATTCTGGTACATATATCTTTGTTATAATGTGATTTTTAGTCTTCTGGATATATACCTACTAGAGAAATTGTAGGATCGAATGACAGGTCTATTTTTAGATCTCAAAGTATTACAATCATCTTTCCAAAAGGAACATATTACACCAGCAATGTAGAAGTGTTCCCTTTTCTCCACATCCATGCCAAAATCTCTGGTTTGGGATTTTGTGATGTGGGCTTATCTTAAGGAAGTTAGATGATATCTCAAAGTAGTTCTGATTTTCATTTCTCTGATGATTAAGGATGATGAGCATTTTTTGCTGTGTCTGTAGGCCATGCACCTGTCTTCTTCAGAGAAGTTTCTCTCTGAGTCCATTGCCCACCCTGAGGTGGGATCACTTGTTCTTTTCTTGCTAATACATTTGAATTCTATGTGGATTCTGGTTATTAAACCTTTGTCAGAGACATAACCTAAAAACATATTCTCCAATTCTGAGGGGTGTCTGCTTGCTTTGCTTACTGTGTTCTTGGCTGTGCAAAAGTTCTTTAGTTTGATCAGGTCCCAGTAGTGTGTTTTTGATGTTGCTTCAATTGCCTGGGGGTCCTCCTCATAAAATATTTGCCCAAGCCGATTTCTTCAAGAGTTTTCCCTGCACATTCTTCTGCTATGGATGGAATAGAGTCCTTGACTGTTTTTTCAGTTTAATTACTGTTGGTAGATGTAAAAGCTGCAGATTTATGAGTGTTGATTTTGTAACCTGAGATGCTGCTGTATTCCTTGATCACTTCTAAGAGTTTTGTAGTAGAATCCTGGTGTTTTCCAGATATACAACCATATCATCTGGGTTTACTTTTTTATATTCAACTCCCAGATGAAGCAGCAAGGGGATTTTCTGCTATTACAGAATAGTATGCAAATTTCATAAACTTTGACATGGTAAAAGTGAAGTTGGAACAGAAAATCCAACTTTATTAGATACATTAGTTTGTGTCTAATAATCCTCACCTATTTAAAGCATTGGCAGATAGCATCCAAAGTTAATAAATAAAAAATATAATAAATATGTGTTTTTAATGTTTTAATAGTAATGACCAGAAGAACTAAAACCAAACAGGAATCCTTGCAAATCCAATGTTTTTTTTCAGGGGTTCTGTGAGGTCAAAGCAGTTTGGTAACAATGCTACAGTTTTTTTTTTTTTTTTTTTTTAGACAATGTCTCACTTTGTCAACCTCAGTAGAGTGCTGTGAGGTCATAGCTCACAACAACCTTAAACTCTTGGGCTCAAAGGATTCTATTGCCCCAGCCTCCCAAGTAGCTGGGACTACAGATACCACCACAACATTGGCTATTTTTAGAAATGAGGTCTTGCTCTGGCTCAGGCTGGTCCTGAACTCCTGAGCTCAACCAATCTACTCAAGTTGGCCTCCCAGAGTGCTAGGATTATAGGCATGAGTCACTGGGCCCACCCTACTAAAGTTTTGTTTGCCTTTTTCTCATTCTTTTAAGAGAGTACAAAGTATAAAAAGGTTATGGGTTCAGTTTTTACAAATAACCTTTAAGAAACTACCACATATCAGGTTTTAATGTGTTTCAAAGAAGAATATCAATGATTACATAAAAAAATTCTTAAAATATCTTTCTCTTTTGAAAGTACTTATTTATGTGATGTTAGATTTTCTTAAAATACTCATCCAAAATAAAATATGTTAACAGACTAAATGTTGAAGGAAATACCAGAATCTGGTTATCTTCTATTATGCTAAATATTAGAGCTTTTCAAAAGTATAAAATGACGTCACTAAATTTTTTGTTTGGAAAGTTATTTTTTATAAAGATGCTTGCATTAACAGACAATAGGCTTGCTATTATTTTAAAACAAATATAGTAAATATATCTGCTTTTGAATTTCTAACATAGTAAATATCAACAGATATAACCCATATGCACAAAAATTCTTTGGAAATCTCAATAATTTTGGACAATATTAAGGGGTCCCATCACCAAAAAGTTTGAGAACCACTGTATTGAAAAAGCTTACCTTGAATTCTCTCCTCCAATATTTTTAATTTTCAATACACAATTCTCTGAAATGCTCATTTCCTCCTATTAGCTTATTCCTTTCCTAGGTTTCTCTGCTATCTTCTCCCCACTGTTTGATAAATAACATCCCTGGCCTGGATTCTTACCTGGACTACCAAGGACAACATTTGTTCATTCTTCTCCCTTGCTCTAGTTATTCCACTTTAACCATTCTTGGTCCTACCTTTTCCCTTGCTTGCCATCATCCCATTCTCTCATTTTGTTATGTCGCATTGTAAGTAGAAAAAGATACATAAAATACATAACATTAACAAGGTTAATATTCAGATGCAGACACTGTACCTTGTAGTCTAAGCCATCAGAACAGTTAAAGACCACACACTGGATGGCCAGAGCTTTTGCTAGATCTTTGGTAGTCTCTGTTTTTCCAGTGCCAGCAGGACCAGCTGGTGCACCCCCCAGGTCGAGCTGCAAAGCTCCCATGAGGCAAAGATAGCAGCGATCCTGAAATAAGTTAATAAATTGTCATCATTGAAAGGAACTAACTCTAGCCACAAATTTATAAGTTATTTCCTTTGTATTGGAAGAGGGGCACTGTTTTCCAAGAAAAGGTTTTATAGCAATTGAAATATACTCAAAGATCCATGCACATAATAACCCAAATCTTACATAGCAAATCCATTCAAGAATTAATGCTAAATGAAATTTTTCAAGATTTCTGATTAAAAAAAAAAAGCACATATGTCGATATTAACCTAAGTGATCAATAACTTACCGTGAGAGGAGTAATAACCAATCTTGGGCATGCACCCAAATATTCATAGCCATAAGTATACTGAGAGAGAGCCATTCTAGCCACACAGTTATCCAGATCTATATCCCAATAATAGCGCAATTGTCTCTGCCAGTCAAAAGAGTCAACTGCTTCTACCTACAGGTGATTTAAATGATGCATATGTTAGATACATCGATTTCAGAAAGAGGTATACATTTTGCTTACATGAAACATTTACCTTGTAGTGAACAAGTTCGGTGACTATGTCTCTTGCATGTACATCAATCGTAATCAATGCAGTTAAGATGTTTCTGTGTAATTTAGGAAGACTGCCTCGAACTATTGCAGCCAGAGCATTTAATCTCTACAAATTAAAAAAAAATTGTCACAGTGAAATGTATAGTATTTTTTCACTATTTTGACCATACGAGATGACACTTTAACTTGATTAATTCCATAAAGCTTCTGTAAAGTACATACTATTACTACCTCCTATGTTACATTTGAAGGAACTGAAGGTCAGAGAGTGTCAATAACCTGACAGCAGTCACACAGTCATAAAGTGGCCAAAATGAGATCTGAGTGGACATTTGCTTCAAGGAAAGCTCATGCTCTTAACACTAGGTGATAATATATGTAAAGGACACCATTCTGCTTGAAAATTAAATGTGTTTAAAGGGGATACTTCTATTTTCAGGGGTAGTTTTTCCATTGGTAATAAGAAAACCTGATTGTCTTACCCACAGCAATGACTAAATGAAAAGATTTTTGGCAAGATTTATTAGCTTCTTATTTTTCCCTAAATTATAAATCTTTTTCAAAGAAGAGCAGTGCCTCTGATGACCTTGTACCACTGTGCTAAAATTTCACTCAGGCCAACCCAGATCAGGGACCACCGCTACATAGAAGTTGATGGAATTTCCTTTGGGAATCATTTCTCTTTTCTGGGGCTCTGGAGATGAAATTCCTTTGATGAATTTCATGATAATGTTTTATTTAAAGAAACTTTTCCCCTCCTTTTTCTGTTTTCAGAATGAATCTTTAAAAATGAAATATTACTTGGAAGTACAATTAAAGTTAGAGTTAAAGAGTAGGCGTAGGTCCTTATCAGTTTGCAAATATTTCCCCCTATCCTCTAGGTTGCCCTCTTTTGCTGGTTGTTTCCCTTGAAACAGAAGCTTTTTAGTTTGATGTAATCCCATTTGTCTATTTTTTGGCTTTGTTGCTTGTGGTTTTAATGTTGTTTCCAAGAAATCAAGGCCAAGGGCAATATCATGAAGTGTTTCCCTTATGTTTTCTTCCAGTAGTTTTATAGTTTCAGGCTTTATATTTAAATCTTAATCTAATTTCTCCTACAATTCAACAGCAAAAACCAAATAACCTGATTAAAAATGGATAAAGGACTTGAATAACATTCTCCAAAGAAGACATACAAATGGCGAACAGATATATGAAAAGGTGCTTAATAACACTTATTATCCAGAAAATGCAGATCAAAACTATAATAGATGCTACTCACACCTGTTAAAATGATGGTTATTAAAAAAACCCCAAAGACAACAAGTGTTGGCAAGGATGTTGATGAAATAGAACTTTTGTGCACTGTAGGTGGGAATATAAAACTGGTGCAGCCATTATGGAAAACAGTACGCTATTTAAAAGTGGAACTACAGATCCAAAAGACCTGGAATCAAGATCAAAAGGAGATTATCTGCACTCTTGTGTTCAGTGAAGCAATATTCACAATAGCCAAGATGTAAAAAATAAATGTCCATCGAAGGATGAATGGATAAAGAAAATATGGTATTTACATACAATAGAATATTATTCAGCTTTAAAAAAAGAAATCCTATCATATGTGTCAACATGGGTAAGCCTGGAGACATTAAGCTAAGTGAAATAAGCCAGTCATAGGAAATGAGGCATCTAAACCAGTCAAACTCATAGAAACAGAGTAAACTGGTTATTATCAGGGAAGAAGAGAGGGAGAAATGGGAAGTTGCTGTTTAATGGGTATAAAGGTTCAGTTATACAAGATGAACAGGTTCTAAAGATCTGCTGTATGATATTGTGCCTACTGTTAACAATACTGTGTCGTTCACTAAAGATTTGTTAAGAGGATAGATTAGGCTTAGCTGTAAAACTGCATTTCCCAGCTATAGAAAAACATTCTTGTAAAATGGTATTTAGATTCAATTATTTATTGTTTTATTAAATAGCAGCCTGTTGGTTCTATAAAATAGCAGAAAAGTATATCTTGAGCCTAGAAGTAGAAATGGCACGAATCTGGAGGTTTTTCTGGGTTTGAATAAACTTCCATGGGAGATATCCAGAACCTAACATAATTTCTCTTTAAAAGTTGCAAACTGGCTGGGCGCCTGTAGCACAGTGGTTATGGTGCCAGCCACATGCACGGAGGGTGGTGGGTTTAAACCCAGCCCAGGCCAGCTAAACAACGCATCAAAAAAATAGCCGGGTGATGTAGCATGTGCCTCTGTAGTCCCAGCTACTTGGGAAGCTGAGACAAGAGAATCACTTAAGCCCAGGAGTTTGAGGTTACTGTGAGCTGTGATACCATAGTACTCTATTGAGGGTGACATAGTGAGACTCTGTCTCAAAAAAAAAATCATAATAATGAAAAAGTTGCAAACCATATAACCCTGATAGTTTCTTCTTGAATTGTTTTTTCTCCTGTTTTTACAAGTATTTATGTAAACAAGACACAAACACCAATATAGTGTCCCTAAGAAAAGTTGAATACAAACAGTTTTAATAAGGACCCCAAAGCTTTTCTCAGAGCTTTTTCAGAAATTAGAATTTCTGAAATAAAGTGAATTTGCATTGACCATGCTAATAAAAACCCCTGAGACCATTCTGCACAGCAATATGTTCAGCGTAACTCTGTTAAAGATCATACCTCAAAATTTACTCTTTCAAAAGCCTCGAGGGCCTCTATATGGTTACTGTCTTCTGTTTCCAGACATTCAGTCAAATCCCGGCACCACATAATTTGGGAAATAGTCAGGATAACCTGCAAGAAAACATCTTCCTTGAGCATGTAATCATTGCATCTCACTGAAAAAGGATTCTGAGATAGGAATTTAACAAGTGTGAATTACTTGAGAAGGGTGACCAGCAATCACCCATTCTGTCCTCTCTTTCCCCTGATAGTCAGCGATGGCAGCTTTGCACAGGCGACGCAGAGACGAGAACATGGCTTCTTCCACTTTACCAAGCCATTCCTCCACATTGCCTCGAGCCTTGAGGCCTTTTCCTAAGCCAACCTAGAAGGTAATTAGAGCAATGATAAAGCTGTACATCTACTGTATTTCCATAGCAGAAACCCTGGGCTATGTGATATCTCCCCCACTTACTGCTTTATTTTATGGCTCCCCTTGGCACTGGCTCCCTGAAAGAGTTTATGTGCCCTACACGAATTTCTTCACATATTTTCATTTTGCTGCTCATTGCCATCTGATTTTTGCCCCAACCACTTCTCTAAACCTGTTTTCATTAAGGTTACACATGTTTTCCCAACTGGAAAGTTCAACTGACACTTTTTAGTCCTCCCCATATTTCTTTTTTGGACTTCCAGTGGCTTGACTGCCCTGTGTGTTTGGGTCTCCTTCATAAGTTCCTCTTCTACTCTGCCTTTAGAGTTTGTGTTTTCCCAAGATTGTGTCATTGGTCCTCCATTTTCTCTTCTTTTGTATCAGTAATGATCCTTCTTTTGCAAGAGAATCAATTCAGGACAAAGAAAATGTTTATGGTTCCTGCAATTCCCATAGGTCCACTGTTGTGCTCTAACTGGACCCATTTCCTTGGTATTTTTCTCTAGCTACTCTGTCTGGAATGCTCCATTCTTCCATGCCCACATGCCAGATACTCCTCTCCATCACTCTTAATTCTGCGTGTGTGCACGTGTGTGTGTGTGTGTGTGTGTGTGTGTGTGTACAAGTGTGGCCCTTCTCTGTGAAGTCATGTGGTTCTTCACAATGTGCTGATGCATTCACTTTCTGAGTGTTCCCCATGTGCTAGGCACTGCATGGTGTCCTGGAGGTGCCGCCACCAATATCTAACACTTACTGGATATTGCTCTAAATGACGCATAGCAATTCCTGAACATCCTCACCATTCTATCAGTCAGGAACTACTACTTGAATCCAGGTGGCCTGGCAGTAGAACCGGAGCTCTTTACCAGGCCACTACATGCCTCATAGTTCAGTTTTCTCTATTCTGTTCCCAAGAATGGAACGCATGTTATTGCATTTACTGTGGTAATTTTTAATTGTTTGTTTGACTAGTTTTCCACTTGCTGCTGAGCGATTTGACGGCAAGAGTTTTGTCTTGGAACCTTGAAAACTAAGGAGCCTGCAGAGTACCTGCTATACTTAGAGTGAGAGTAAATAGACCTCTACCCCTCAACTCTACAAAAGTAACAAAATTTTTCACTTAAGAATTATAAACAAAAGGAACCTTACCCTTTCTCCCTCTGGTGACAGCATTGCTAAAATATCATTAGTATAAACCTTTTCTGGCTCTCCATCAACACCGGGAATTTTTCCTTCAGTAGGAGGCATGAGAGCAAATTCAAGCTTTGAAATGGAGTCGAAGCATTTCCTTAAATGGGGTTGCACAGCCTGTGGATTTCGTGTCTGGGCCAAAATCTCCAGAAGTTCATCATTTGACAAGAAGTAAAATCTGGATTAAAGAACATCCTTAAATATAACTTGAAATTGAAGTAAAGTCTTAGATAGACATAAAAAATAAATCCTTAGCCACATCTCTTTCCTAACCACTGATTTCTTAGACTTTCAATCAGACTGGCCCCAGTTTCTAGGGAGGTCACGTGTTTCAGAGAACACTGCAGTAAGATTAGTGATGATGTATCTCTACTCTGTTTCCAAAAAGAGAAATCTCTGTTATTGTATTTACTATGGTAATTTTAAATTGTTTCTTTGACTACAATTAATGCTTAGTGTATAAAAGATAGATTTGTTTTTCATAAACATTGTAAAAATTCTAGCTCTTGCCATAATACTAATTTCTTTATCTATATTTTTTGACTTTGGGCTCCTAGAGTGAAGATATCTTATTTGCTTTCCCTAGAACCTAGCTTGGTACCTTACACATATCTGGTATTCACCACATTGTTGAACAGATAGTAGATGAATTGGGTGTTTGTAAGAGAACCTTGTTTGGTTCTGTGAGCATACACTGGGCCATTCCATTAACCCAAAGGTACATGAGATTCCCTGCAGCATGTGCTATTGTGAAAATTGGCAGAATGGAGTACAATTTTGCTAGCACACCATCTCCAACTATAAGAGACCACACCTATTTAGAAATAAAGCATTTTGAATATATTTCCACATCATTTTCAGCAAGATAGGTAAAGGAAATTATAAATTGATTTATTTTGCTATAGATCAGAGGCTGGTAAATCACAGCCCAAATCTTGTCTGCCACCTACTTTTGTAAATTAAGTCAAACATAGTATTGTCACACAGCCATGCAGATATATTGTCTATGGTTCCCTTCGTGCTATAATGGATTAGCTGAGTAGCTATAACAGGGACTGTATGCCTATAGGCGTTAACTATGTTAACTATGTGGGTTTTTATAAAAAAAATTATTCATCCTTGCTCTAGATAACTGAAAATATTCTTCTAAATGCTAGTCTTCATGTAATATAGTTTCTGTATTGTGTTTGACCTTTCCAAATCACTTGAAAGGAATTTGATTTATTATCCCAGATGACCATCCTAGTTCATCCTATAGCAGGTTAGAGCAATTAACAATTTAGGTTTAAGATACTGTTTTTCAACACCTTTCCCAGTCATAAAGAGGGCTTTCTACTGATCTCTCCCCTCTAAACTCTCTTATGCTTTGAAGGACTATGCGTACAAACCAGCATTTAGTAAATGCCCTAGATTGTTAGTTGTCAACTTAGCAATGTGACAATTACATCACACAGGGACATTTCTTAGAATCTCTTTCCAGTAAATTTCAGATTAGATTCTGCCCATGGGATGCTTTCTGTGACTGAGATGGTGAGAGGCAAGAAGAAACCTTTATTCTTCCATTTAAGTAAGGGTGGACTGAAGGGAGTATGGTTTTGTCCATGATTTTCAGGTATTCTCCTGACAATCACCCCCTTTCTTGTTATAGGGAGCTGAGACTTTGGTGATGCTTCCTTGAGATCTCTGCTTGCACTTTAATTAATTTCCTCAGAGTGAACCTCATTTCTTCACTTCTTCTGCCTCTAGCACCTGTGAATACCTCTAATTCCCTGTATGAAACTCTTGACCTAAATACCTGAGTGACTTCTGTGTTCCTGACTAAACCTTGCCCAAGTAATATAACCAGATGTATCAGTGTAATTATTTCTAGGTCTCTCACTCATTTGAGAATACCAAAGTGTTAAAGACGGAGAGGTGAGTGATAGGAAGACTTTTTTTGTGTGTTCAGAAATGTGTTAAGAGCTCTCCCTACACCCATGAGGCAGAGTGCATCACTTTCCTCAAGACTAGGCGTATGGAGAGCTGACAAATATTCCCACCAATTAACCTAAAGAAAACTGCTCAGGCAACACAATTCTCTCTAACTTTTCACATACACATCTGTGGACCACATACACATATGCATGTGCACACAGAACACTCATTCAACAGCAAAACAGTAAAACAATACTGTGATCAAGAATCTTTTTGGCACCTTGTGTGTTTACTCACTTAAAACTTCACTAAATATTTTATCTTTATGCTTGAGACTTGTACTTCTCAATCAAGATACTACCTGGAATTTTATCATTGTAGATCTTCCTTGTTTCCCTCTCTGGTTCCCTGATGCCTGGGGTTACAGGTACTGAAAGACATCTTAGGTTGCTTTATAAACTTACCTTGGAAAGATAACTCGTTTTGATTCTAAATATGCCTCAAGACATTTCTGAATTTGATCAAGTAATGCATTATTATTTTGAAAAGTCTCCAAAAGCCCTGTTTGTTGAAATAAAAATGTATTGGTATGGTAAAATAAACAAAGAATAAAGTTTAAATAGAAATAAAATATGCTATTAACATTTTTAAAGCTTTGGCATTATTTGACAAAGGAGTGATTTAATAAATTAACATTGGGAGGATTGATTAAGAATTAACTATTGTTCTTAACATTAATTAAATTAATTAATTTTTTTTCAGTATGGCAAAATGTATTTTTTAATTCCTATTTTTTAAAAAATATAAGTGGGAACATACATAACAAGATGATAGCATATATGAGTTTAAAGAGGTCAAGTTCAGAGGTTCATTGCATGCTTTTATTCTACCCAGTCTACCTCATAGATCATCATTAGATTTTTGAACTGAGTATGAATGTAGAATTAACATTAATTTTAATATTGATTTTAATATTTACCATGTGTGAACAAGTCTATTTAATTTGAAACAATTTTAGCTGACATCTCCCACCTTGGAGGGATAAAAGTCATTAACCAAAGCCAAGTAGTTGCCTTCTCTCTAAAGCTCCAAACAAAGCCAGTCTTTATACCCTACCCGCCCTCTGCCACTTTCTTACTCATTTCTTTTCTGTGTTTTCTTCTATATTTAAATGTCAAAATTATGGCAATAGGATCATCACTAAACTGTAGCTCCTTAAGGAGCAAGATTTGTGTCTTATGTATCCTTATAGTTTTGGTGCTTATCATATAGCTGGTTTCCCTATGTGCCCAAAAATCAAATCCAAAGTCTTTACAATGCTCTCCAGGCTGAGTAATCAGTGACCCAACCTGATGCCCAGTCTCCCAATCCAAGCACACTCACCTCATTTCATAAAACCTTCTCCTTGTTCATTTCCACTCTAGCCCACACCAGCTTTCTTGCTAATGGTTGCGCCTGGGAAGCATGTTCTCCGCTTGGGAGCCTGGCCTTTGTTCTTTCCTCTGTCTTTAACACTTCTTCCTTAGATCACATATGTGTCTCACTTTCTCATTTCTGAGGGTTTCTGCTCAAAAGCCACTTTATCAAAAAAGCCTTCTGTCTCTCTCTCTC
>CAUYQV010006074.1:0-30911 GCA_963574575.1 Galagoides demidoff
TCAGTCGCCTTTGTATATGCCAATAACAGTCAAGATGAGAGGCTAATTAAAGACACAACTCCTTTCACCATAGCTTCAAACAAATGAAATACCTAGGAATACACCTAACAAAAGAGGTGAAGGACCTCTATAAAGAAAATTATGAAACCCTAAGAAAAGAAATAGCAGAGGATATTAACAAATGGAAGAACATACCATGCTCATGGCTGGGAAGAATAGAATCAACATTGTTAAAATGTCCATACTTCCCAAAGCAATCTACACATTCAATGCCATCCCTATTAAAATAGCAATATTGTACTTTCAAGACTTGGAAAAAATAATTCTTCATTTTGTATGGAACCAGAAAGAACCCCGTATAGCTAAGGCAATTCTTAGTAATAAAAACGAAGTGGGGGGCATCACCATATCAGAATTAGGCTGTACTACAAAGCCATAGTGGTCAAGACAGCATGGTACTGGCACAAAAATAGAGACATAGACATTTGGAATTGAATAGAAAACCAGGAAATGAAACTAACATCTTATGGCCACCTAATCTTCGATAAATCAAACAAGAACACGCACTGGGGGAAAGAATCCCTATTCAATAAATGGTGCTGGGAGAACTGGATATCCATATGTAAAAGACTGAAACTGGACCTGCACCTTTCTCCACTCACAAAAATTGATTCAAGATGGATAAAAGACCTAAATTTAAGGCATGAAATGATAAAAATCCTCAAAGAAAGCATAGAAAAAACAGTGGAAGATATCAGTCTGGGGAAAGACTTTGTGAAGCTGTTCATGGCAATTGCAACATCAACAAAAATGAACAAATGGGACTTAATTAAACTGAAAAGCTTCTGTACAGCTAAGGAGACAACCACCAAAGCAAACAGACAACGTACATAATGGGAAAGGATATTTGCATATTTTGAATCAGACAAAAGCTTGATAACTAGGTAGAGAAAATTAATCCACATGAAAAAAGCCAACAATCCCACATATCAATGGGCAAGAGAGATGAATAGAATCTTATCTAAAGAAGACAGACAAATGGTTAGCAAACATGAAAAAATGCTCATCATCCCTAATTATTAGAGAAATGCAAATCAAAACCAACATGAGATATCATCTAACCCCAGCGAGAATGCCCCATATCACAAAATCTCAAAACTGCTGTTGCTGGCATGTATGTGGAAAGAAAGGAACACTTTTACACTGCTGCTGTGACTGCAAACTAATACAACGTTTTTGGAAGGAAGTATGGAGAACCATCAAAGAATTCAAGCTAGACCTCCCATTTGATCCTGCAATCCCATTACTGGGCATCTACCCAGAAGGAAAAAAATCCTTTTACCATAAGGACACTTGCACTAGACTGTTTGTTGCAGCTCAATTTATAATCGCCAAAATGTGGAAACAGGCTAAATGCCCACCAATCCAGGAATGGATTAACAAGCTGTGTTATATGTATACCATGGAATACTATTCAGCCATTAAAAAAGATGGAGACTTTATATCCCTTGTATTAACCTGGATGAAGGTGGAACACATTATTCTTAGTAAAACATCACAAGAATGGAGGAGCATGAATCCTATGTAGCAATTCTCATATGAGGGCAATTAATGACCTAGTACATGGTGGGGGGTGGGGGAAGAGGAAGGCAGAGAGAGAGAGAAGGAGGGAGAGGTTTGGGGAAAGGAAGAGCAGAGAGAGGGAAGGAGAGAGGGTGGTGGGGGTCTTGGTGTGTGACACACCTTTTGGAGACAAGACACAATTATAAGAGAGACTTTACCTAACAAATGCAAGCAGCGTAACCTGGTTTGTTGTACCCTCAATGAATCCCCAATAACAACAACAAAAAAAACTAATAGCATATTCAAGGAATCTAATATCAAAAGTATTGGCACTTCTTTTTCCTAAAAGTTTTTAATACTTTCAGCAGTTATATTAAGGGACATGATTTACTTGTATTTAATGTTTGTGGGTGATAGGAGGCAAGGGTTGAGATATTTTTTAATTTAATTTTTTTAATAAAGGGTGATTGCCTTTACAATTGAATCATACTGAATCATATTGATGACTTTGTTGAAAATAAATTGATCATAGTATTGTGGATTTATTTATAAAATCCATGTTGTCTTCAGTTGATTTTTATGTCTCTACTGATAGCAATAACACTGTATTGATTATCACAGATATCATAGGCTAGATATTGGTTAGTGTTAATTCTCTAATTTTGTTCTGTTTTTAAAGACTATTATGAATATATGAATATTTTAGGTCCTTTGTCTTTGCACGTAAGTTTTAAAATTAGTTTTTCAATTTCTTTAATAAAACTTTCTAGGTTTTTGATTGGATTTTCTTAACTCAATGGATCAATTTGGGAGAAATGGATCTTAACAATGCAAGTCTTCTAATCAATGAACATGGTACACCTCTCAATTGATTTAAGTCTTTTAACATTTTTCTTTGAAAAGTTTGACAATGATGGTTATATACTATAAGTATTTTTTATTTCAAGCATATTCCCTTTTTTATGACTGTGGCCTATTTAGAAACTAGGAAAATTGTCCTGCTGAATATCCTGTATATAGAATTGCTTATTCTCTTGTAATATTCTTTAGCTTTTTGCTCTATCTTCTAGATTTTCTGAAATATAAATGTTATATCTTATGATTTGATAATTCACGTTAAACATATTAAATGAGAACATTATTAGCGATGTTGTGTGCTTTGTATAATATTGAATCATAAAACATACAAATATCAGTTTGACACATCTTTAGGGATAATAAATATTACCCCCAGACTAGGTTGGGGTAGTCTGATTCCTCCACCGTGTTATATTTTTCCATTTTAATCTGTGTGGTGCTTTTTTGGCACTAGCCAAATGTTTAGTTCCTTATCAACCAATTGATATTCCTTTCCTAAAGGAATAATTACATTTGGGTTTACAAACTTAAGGTATCTATTTCTATTAGTTCTTCCACATTTATGAGCTAGGGTTCTGCTATAACTTAGAACTTTACCATATCAATTAGAACTTTTTGAAACTCCTTTTTTTCTTTATGCTGTATGGTAAATTAAATAATTATGTTATTTTAGTTATCAAGAATTATATTATAAAAACATTATTATAAATTAGAGATACATTTAAAAATTATGTTAAAAATTGAGTTGAAATGCAAATAAAAACTTTAGATATAATTTACATAGAGTATAATAGATGGTAGGTAATAGATGAACAGCTTCTGGGTTCTTTTCTATTGAAACAGACTTAAATAAATGATAGCCAAAATCAGTAAGCCTCTCTATCCAGTGCTCAGATAAAAGACTCTCAATATATTTCCCATTGAAGAACTCCAACATCTCCTTGGAGAAATGGCTGATTCTGTGCCTAGGGGAAAAAAGTAAAAATGAGTCTGAAACAAAATTTTTTATCCAGAAACAAGAAAATTTCCCAAGATTAATAGGGTCCTTTCAAAGGGAGCCAAAAACCAATGTGAAGGGAGCCTCTACTCGCCAGAGTTGTGACAGTTTGAACTTAAAAGGAATGATGGTTATAGTGGAAGGCAAAATTGGTCAGTTTACTAAGTCCTCAAATTTTCAAAAATAGAAAAACATGAAAAAGATCATTTGTCCTAATTTAAGACAATATTTGAAATGAACTCTCTTTACTTTGAAATTTGATATAGTGACATAAAGAATTTATCCTCAGCACTTTATTTCAAGATCTACCTTTTAAATAATCTCCTTTGTGTCTGAAAAAAGCAAATGATTGGGAAGCAATGAGAATAGAGGCCCAGAAATCAATTTGGAGTAGTTTGTAAAGATAAGAAAATGGGACAAGGGGACAGCAGTGGAGAAACCAGATAGAAGTAAGAAATTTTTCTGGATTAATACCTGCAGAATATGGTGATGAAGGTGGGGGAGGGGAAAGGATTATGGATGATTTCCAGATTTCCAGCTGAGAGATCAGTCACTGCCACTGATTAAGACAGGGAATACAGGAAAGGGAGCACTTCAGGGTGAAAATTATGAGTTTAGTTTAGTCTTGAGAAATGTGAATTATCTGTAGAATATGCCAGCGGCTTGCCCTACCATTACTAAGGCTTCTAGGAATTCAACAGCCTTTTTAAAAGGCTCCTTTAACTTGGCATTATAAAGTCATTTCAAGACAGTATCGCAGCACAGGTGAAGAAGTACATACATAAACAGAGACCTAGTAAAGAAAGCAGGTGGCAGTGGCTTGATGAAGGAATGAGATATCAGGGACACAAAACAAAATATGTTCAAGAAATTGTAAATCAATCCTAACCCACATGTCCAAAATGCATGGAATTCACTAAGTCCCAATTATTCAGGAGCCAGGGTGTGCTACGTAATTTGCAGGCTCTACTGTAAAATAAAAATGTGGAGTGTATCACTTAAAAAATTATTAATAATTTCAAGACAGTGTCATCCAAGCTTCAAATGAAGTGCAGGACCCAAGTGAGTGTGAAACAAAGCTGTGAAGTCAGTCCTACCAGAAGCATTGAAATATTTTTGTTTGTGATAAAAATATAGCATTGAGTGTTTATAATGACAAATATATTTTTATTTTTAAATATGAAAAGGACATTAAGCTGCATGTATTATCTCTTAAATAAATGTCCAGAAATGCTTTATTATAAAACCACTCAAAGCTTGTCAAATTACCAATCTTTTACTCTCTATTTCAGGGACAATACATGTTTTACCAGATTATAAATTAAGCAATGATTTTCTTCAGAATATAATGTGTTAACATGATTTATTAAATAACTTAATTCTAGTTCACCATCATCTGTTTCCATGTGCCTTTTAAGCGGATATTGTATATTTCATCAATACATAGTATCAACCTCACTCCATGGACACACAGAAAGGTATTAAAAGCACACAAGTAAGATGCCTATTGACACAGGTCCCTGTAACTGAACTGTGCAGCTATCCAAGCATGATATTTTGAAAACAAAATGTGGGATGGGACCCCTTTATCACACATATCATTAGTGCACAAGGAGGAAATAAATCTATAATTTATATGCTCCTGTGAAGAATAATAACTGCCTAGAACCTCAGAATCTATGGAAACCACAAATACAAAAGGAAATTATGATCCACGTAGCCTCATTGAAACATAAGACTGTTCTCCACTCTGTATAAGGCAATTAGAATAGAGAAAGCTGCGCAGAGATCCCAGCTTGGTAGAATAAATTTGGGGGGGGAAACCTATTTAGGTCAGTTTGTCAGGATAAAGCAATTCGACCGCCCCTTTTCCTCCTATTCTTCCAACAAGTGACAACCACGGCCAGGTTCACAGATAGAAGACCTGTGTGACCACACAGGGACTCACACTTGAAAGGACCTTATATTTTATTTAAGGCTCTCCTGTCGCTGTCTTGAAATTTTTAATAATTTTTGAATAAGAGGCTCTGTGCTCTTGTTTTGTACAAGGCTCGACAAAGTAAGTAGCAGGCCTGATGATAAACTTCACATTTGGTCATAAAAATAGCTCAGGATGGAAACATTATTCCTAACAATACACCATAAGTAATCTGATGTTAAGTAGAAAGCAGAATAAAAAGAAACATGTATATATTTTGTTTATGAATCCTACCCCAGTCTGGTTATCAGGGTTCCATAGAACACAACTTGCAACATGATTTTTTGTTTCTAGGACACTGGCTTTCCTATGACTTCTTTGCAGCACCAAAAACGCAAGGACTATTCCAAGGGCCCTGCTCTCATCCTTCCATTACATTTAATTGCTACAGGATTGAAATACAAGCTTTAACGACTTTTCATCATGCCTGTAACCATTACTGGGTTTCTACTCTAGTGTTCTTTTCATTTATTTTTTATCGCTATAAACAAAAAAAGAAAACCTCATTTTGTGTTTTTGTGAAAAAATATATAACCATAATTTGTGGAAGAATAGCAGAATCTGAACAACAGAATCACTAATGACAAAAAGAGGCGATTCGCTACTCTCCACCAAGAAGTGAAGTTAAGGAATAAAGGCAGGAAAGACTGAGTGGGAGAAGAGTCATGAAGGAACTCCCCAAATAAAGCTAATTAGGATTATGTGATATTTGCTTGAGGCTGAGAGTCTCTACGTCCCTGAGTCATTGACAAGTTCAATTCAAGACCAGGGAAGGGGCAGATATGTTTGGACAAGGCTAGGTACATACATGCTCTTCAATGCTTGCTGAGACCATTCCCTCAGACCTCAAATTAGCGTCCTGGCAAATAAGGCTGGACGAGACGGAGCGGCAGCGGCAGGGGTGCTAAGGGAATAAAACATGAGTGAACTATTTCTTTGCTACTTTTCTTCCAGGCTCATATCAGAAACTCAGCTACTTCACTTTGATATTTAGTTGCAAAGAAATGAGAAAACTAAATCCAAGGAGGGGAAGGAAGTAGCCCCCAAGGTGTGGCTCAGAGCAGCCATTTCCTAAGTCAGCTTCTCATTTCCAGACTGCGTGGAACGGAGCTCCTCAGTAAGAAGAGCTTCTGTCCCTCTCCCTGTGTGGAAGATGTCATTAAGATTGCTAACAATGCTTGGTGGCCCATGACTTGCAGAAGCGTCACCCTGACCCCTGCCTTCTTTACATGGCACAACCCATGTGTACACATCTCTGTCCAACTTTCCCCTACGTAGAAGGCCAAGAGAATATAGGATTAGAGTTCACCCAGAAGACCTCATTTTAAATTGATTACCGCTGTAAACACCCTATCTCCAAATAAGGCCACTTTCCGAACTACTGGGGATTAGGACTTTAACATATGACTCTGTAGAGACACAATTCCTCCCATAAAGAAGGTCAATGTGAAGAACTCCTGATACACATTAACAAGAATAGGTCTAGCAAATTGACTTTGTATGTTGTAAGCACAAAATATTTATTAGTAGTTACAGGTGTGTTTTTTAGAAATAACAGATATTTGCAGAAGTAAGAGGAAAGCCCTATCACTTTTGGTTTATGCTGGGCCCATAGTGTGATAAATAGATTAATAAAGCACAAGGTGTAAGAAATGAGTGTAAGTTACTGAATATACTGAAGACATAAAACAACCATGTTTACTCAGTGCTCATCTCGGTGTCTTCTGAAGAGCCCTGGATCAATCCTCAATTTAGAAATTGACAAACCATGCATCCTCCTGGAAAAAGAATTTAAGTTGCCTTAGGGCTGTCCTGTGCTTATGAAAAAGCAGCACCATGCCTGTGAAGATGAGGAGGGCATTTTTATTTTGTGCCTTCTATGTCTCATATCTTAGAGACTTCGCCGTGTGAGGCAGCTAACCCTCTATTACGAGAGTGCTACTCATTCACGGTGCTAGAGAAAGTTTCCCTTCACCCCAATTTTGTTTCCTATATCTATGCAATGGAAGGGATGTAGTTTATTTTCCAACATATGGTCTCTTCACTGTAGTAAATAGAATAAAAAGGATAAAGGCACAGCTCTCAATGCTCTCACACTCCAGTGGAATAGATGAAAAAAAAAAAAATACCCAAAGTGAGGGTCCAGAATCATTACATGTCCTTCTTTATTTTTGGTAACTTACAATATTATGAGTAGCAGTTTCTAGAATTAAAAAAGAACTGATATATCAAACTGTCTTGGAACTAAGGTACAAGTATATGGTCTAGATTTTGCCAATCATGTGTAGCCAAGTACATGGGCAGAGAGGCAAATACTTGGAGTGAATCCGTCACCTGTCAGTGGAGGGCGGAGGGCGGGGGCATTGTCAAAGTTGTAGAATGCTTCGACCCTGGTAACGTTACAAAATACAAACAACTGTCTCTTTCAAGGAGAACCATAACTGATAAGAAGTAGAAATTAGCCTTCGACTTAGCAACTGTACGCAATACATCAAAAGGAAAATACATATCATTCAATCACTGTTTGAATCAACTGATACTACTGACAGATTTTATATTTCATGCAAGTCATGACAGAAGAGTTACCTTGGGAGCCCTTAGGAACAGAATGTAAGGAATGGATGTCTTCAACAGCTTTTGAGATTAATGTGAAGTTGGACTGAAATGGGTAAATTTAGTGAGTGTACAGACAGACAGTATGTACCTGCTATAACAGAACACAGCAAAGGTTTATTGCACAGATTAAAAAAAAAAAGTATTAACAGATCCAGATGCTTTTGTTTCTTTTCATTGTATCTGGTATCAGCAAAATCTCTGTGCTAAAGCTACTATTTTAAGTGAGACTTTGCAATAAGTTATTATCATTTACGATGATGCAACACAGCGTCTTCAGTTTCGTAATGTGCTAAAGTTGAACAGGGTATTCAGAGCGGATTTGCTGTTTTGTTCTAAAGTGTGTTGGCGATAGCAGGGCCAAGTATTAACCAAAATTTTATTTCTGCAAGGACAGATAGTCAAATTTTAGGAAAACAGAATCAGCAATGTGAACTATTAAAAGATCTATATAAGCATGCAGTGTTTTTGAGTGATATCATGTCAAATCAAAACTAAGGTAACAAGGTAAAACTAAGTCTATGTATGATGCATCAGAAAAAACCCAAGCAATTTTTTAAAGCTTCCTTTTCCAAACACCTTAAAAGGAAATTTCAGATGACTATTTTCCCCTGTTAGCGAAGATCATTGATAGGCACCATGATATATATGAATCATTTGAAGAATATGCAGCTGTTAAAGAACGATTAATTGGAGAATACTATGAAAGGTTCACTGATCATGACATCACATTCAAAGCAGCATTTCAGCCTCTCCTAGGGGAATCACCAAGGCACCTAAAGAACTATAGATGGAACTGATGGAGCTCTCAGTAGACGATATGTTAAAAATCATTGTTTAACGCTAAGGAATATCAGATTGAAATGTGGAAAAATTCAGAACACCAGGCCCTTGCAACGTGCCCTGAAAGTACTTTCCTGCTTTTCAGTCATTTATTGCCACAAATCTACATTCTCCTATGTAACCCAAATCAAGAGGCCCTTAAGGCCCCCAAGGACTGATACTCACCTGGAGGATCTATTGAAATGGCAGACCTCCAGGCTGCAACCAACTATTCAAATGCTATCTAACAAAGGCAGACAAAGTTATTAAAAGGTTAAGTTTATTTTTTAATTTCAGAATATAATGGGGGTACAAAATTTTTTGTTACATGAATTGCTTTTGTACAATCTGAGTCAAAGTTATAAGTATGCCTATCATGTGAATAGCATGCATTGTACCCATTAGGTGGGAGGTTATCTCGCTCCTCCTGCCCCCTCCCATCTACTTGCTTTCTGCTGAGTTTTACTAATAAATGTACACATGGGTACACATTTACTTGTAAAGTTGGACTAATGATCAATTATTTCTAGTTTAATAGTGAGTATGTATGATTTTTTTTTCCGTTCTTGCGATACTGAACTTAGAAAAACAGTCTCCAGTTCCACCCAGGTTGTTACAAAAGGTATCAGATCACCATTTTTTTGGCTGAATACACCATGGTATACATACACCATATACATATTTTTTTTTCTGAGACAGGCTCACTATGTCACCCTTGGTAGAGGTGCTGTGTTGTCAAACTCTTGGGCTTAAGTAATTCTCTTGCCTCAGCCTCCCAGTAGCTGGGACTACAGGTGCCTGCTACAATGGCCGGCTATTTCTTTTTGTTATTGTTGTCATTGTTGTTTTTAGCAGGTCTTGGCTGGGTTTGAACCCATTAGCCCTGGTGCACGTGGCCAGCCCCCTAACTGCTGAGCTACGGGTGCTGAACCATACAGTACATTTTATTAATCCACTCATGTATTGATGGGCATCTGGGTTGATTATACCTATCCTTGTGATTGTGGATTAATTAAAATTAGCAAGCAGGGGTTTTTTTGGTTATTAAATACATAATAGTAGTTTTACAAAATAATGTACATTTTTAAAAGTATCTAGTTGAAGTTTCTTGAATGCAGCCTTATTCAATTACAGGTAAATTAATGCTGCCTTCCAACATGAAAACTTTCTCCACCACTGGGCTAAACTAACCAAGAAAGGAAGAGAAGTTCCATATAAACAGAACAAGACATGGAAAAGGAGACATTACATGTTTGTTCATTGCTCCAATTCAAGCTCCAACCTTCTTACAACAGCACATAAAAACAGGTAAATACAGTAATGAACACCAGTCAGCAAGACACCATCACACACCAACACAGCGGAACTGCGAGACACTGATAGACCAAGGTTATGAAGCCTTCCCGAGCTGTTTGTACAGTGCTGCCAACCTAAGTGCATGGCTGCAAGTTCACAAACTTAATCGTCAGACCTTGTGTCAATTGTGCTATGCTAGTACCTCAGTATCTATGGGGATTCTGAACAGGACCCCCACTGATTCTAAAATTCAAGGATGCTTGAGTCCCTGGTAGACAATGGTGTGGTATAATTTCTTGTTAAAATTGGCAAGAGTGGAAGTGAAATCAGGGATACATTAGTACAAGTTTATGGAGATAATACCTTCAAGAAAATGGCAGTGTATGCATGGATTAATGGTTTTTCTGAGGAAAAGCATCACTGGTAAAGAGAATTCAAGGTAGCCAGTAACAAGCAGAACTAATGAAAACTGTGTATCAGAATTTTCAGTTGACTGTGAGGAACATAGCAGACCAAGTACACATTGACAAAGAGACAGTTGAGGAAAATCTTAACTGAAAATCTTGACCAGCAGCTCCTGGCTACCACACCACAACCCATCAGCTCACCCGGCATTGTCCATGAGGGAGTTTTTAGCCAGTAAACAAATCCATTGGAATCCCCTCCCCACTCACCTGATCTGCCCCCACTGACATTTTTCTTTATTCAAAGATAGAGGAAATATTGAAAGGAAGACATTTTGATGACTTCAGGACATCAAGGGTAATATGACCAGAGCTTTAATGGCCATTCCTGAAAAAGAGTTCCAAAATTGCATTGAAGGGTGGACTGGATGCTGGCATCAGTGCATGGCTTCCCAAGGGCAGTGCTCCAAAGGTGTCCATAGAGTTACTCAGCAATGAAATATGTAGCACTTTTTCTAGGATGAGTTTGCAAGCTTAATTGTCAGACCTCGTGTGAGGAGAGACTCCCTGGTTGTGACAATTGCTTGTCAGCATTGACCAAGTTACCTGCTCTGTGAGGTGGGTTTTCTCTGAAACCTCACCACAGCGTGTGTGTCTCATGATACTTACTTGGTTAAAGAAAATGTCTTTTCCAGGTAGGAGAGGACTTGCTTTTCAGTCTAAGTTTTATAAGTTGCTATATCCCCCTCCTAGAAGGTTTATGCAAATTCTAATTCTAAAGCAATATAAATGAAATCCTGTTTTTAAAATGTCAACCAATTAATCTTTTATGCCACTTAGAAACATTTACAGGTGTAGCATCTTTATAAAGTTTTGTGAAAGCTTTTAAAAAAATTAAACATTCAATAGGGGAATATATATATTTAAAAATATGACAGGATTATTAACATTTATTTTTATTATGCAAGCTGAACCTAAATAATAAATCTGAGCGTTCTGAACCATTTTTAAGGCCTGTCCTAACCTAAGGGCACATCCAGACAAAACACAGATACAACTCCATGACCTTGAAGAGCACTGCAGACACCTTATTCAAGACTGTGTTGTTTTGTTTGAAGGACCAAAGGCAACAGCAAACATGAGGTTTCACTGCATAAAGCACAGTAAATTTACCAGAAATCCTCTTGGTTTGTCCTTTTCCTTAAAGCCTCATTGAATCAGGATAGCCGCTCACATTTCTTATCATCTTGTCCCAAACTGTAGCCCATTTGGCCTCTTTTCTTATCTCCCTCTTATCCCTCCTGCCAAGTCTCTCCAACTTCTCTAACTTCTTGCTATTTTTAGAACCATTGTCCCCCAAGCAGGTATCTCTGTATTTCCGCATCTTATTTTTAAAAAAATACATCCATGCCCTTTCTTATGTACATCAAGTTAACCTGCATTCTCCCCCCTCCCTTCAGTCAGTAAAGATAAAGGCTCAGCAATCTTCATTTTGAGTAGAGAAATGAGGAACAGAAAAGAGAAGGGGAAAAGTGGAGAGAGGACAACCACCCAACAATTAAATAAACATATAGTTTCATATATTTTTATTTTATCCCTATCACATGGAAAAATGATCAAGGGTATGAACATGTACTATACAAAAGCAGAAATGTAAAAAAATAAAATAAACCAACAGGAAAAAAAATCAACACCACTAGCAAACAAATAATAGTAAATGAAAACAATGAGATATCATGATTTAACCTATTGAACTAGTAAAGCTTAAAAATTATAATACTCAATGCTGATGCATGCATAGTGAGATTTACATTCTCACATGTTGCTAGTAAAAATGTAGACTGAACCTTTTCAAAATGTACTTAAAGTGAATGTACTTAAAGTGGTACATACTGTGAAATTTTAAGCATCTCTCTCCCTTGTCATTTATTTCTAGGAATGAATATAAGTAATCATAAAAAATAAACAGATTTATGCAGAAGTATGTTAATTATTTTAGCATTATTTATGATAATAAAAATTAGAAATAATCAAAATGTCCAGAATTGGTTGTTGGTAAAAATAACTTTTAAAAAAAAGGAGACATTTACAACTGACACCATAGAAATACATGGTATCTCATCAGAGACCATTATTATTATGAACAACCGTATACCAAAAAAGTAAAAAGCTTGAAGGAAATGGATAAATTCTTGAAAACATACAACCTTTTAAGAACGAAGACCTGAACAAGTGTGTAGCAAGATTGAATCAGTCATCAAAATAGCTCCCGACCTAGAAATAAAGCCTAGGGCTTTTTCAAACAGAAAAAGAAGAACAAATGTCAATCTTCTCAAACTTTTTCAGAAAATGAGAAAGTAAGGAATTCTTCCAGCTCATTTTATAAGGCCAGTATCAGCCCTACACCACAGAAGGACACAACAACAACAACGAAAGAAAACTACAGACCAATTATCTCTGATGAACACAATTGCAAAATCCTCAACAAAATACTAGCAAGTTAAATTCAATAGCACATCAAGAAGATGAAGTGGGTTGTAAACCAGGGATGCTACAATGGTTCCAAATATAGGAAGTGCACTGGCCACCATGCACTTATGTTGGCAGGGCTGTACAAACAACTTGGTAGTTCCTTCCATAAGCTTGGTACATCAGTGTCTCACAGCTGTGTTCATGTCTATGTGTGGTGCGGTCTTGCTCAGTGGCATTCATTATTTTGTTACATGTTTTTCTGTGCAGTTGTAAGAACATCAGAACTTGAATTAGAGCAACAAACAGGCATTCCTAAATTTCTTGTGAAACTTGGCAAGACTAGAGGTGAAATCAGGTGGCTACACTAAGCAAAAGATTCCTGATGTAGACAAAATAGGCTTCTAGTAGAAGATTCCATCTAGGACTTCCATAGCTGGGGAGGCTATGCCAATGCCTGGCTCCAAAGCTTCAAAGGAAAGCTGATTCTCTCAGAGAATAAGGCAACTGGTGACTCCAAGTTTAAATCAAGTCTCTTCCTGTTCTGAGAATCCTAGAGCCCTTGAGAATTATGTTAAATCTACTCTGTCTGTACTCTATAAATGGAACAACAGAGCCTAGATTACAGCATATCTGTTTATAGCATGTTTTACTGAATATTTTAACGTCATTGCACAGAAAAAAGGTTTCCCATCAAAATAATACTGCTTATTGACAGTTTTCTTGGTCATTTAAGAGCCCTGATGGAGATGTATGAAAAGATGAATGCTGTCACGCATGCAACACAACGTTCATTCTTCAGATCAAGGGGAAATTTCAACTTTCAAATCTTATGATTTAAGCAGTATATTTTTAACTCTATTTAGTTGCCACAGACAATGATTCTTTTTTCAAGTTTTTTATTTAAGCAGATTTGGATTTGGGGGGTACAAGCAGAGCGTCCTTACATGGATGAATTGCCTAGTGGAGAAGGCTAGGCTTTTAACTTACCCATGACCAGACAGTGATTCTTTTCATGGATCTGGGAAAAATAAATTGAAAATTTTTTGGAAAGTATTCACCATTCCAGTTGCCACTAAGATCATTCATAATTTATGGGAGAAGGTCAAAATATCAACATTAATAGGAGATTGGAAGGAGTTGATTCAAACCCCTAGGGATGGCTTTAAGGGGTACAAGACTTCAGTGGAGGAAGTCACTGAAGATATGGTGGAAATAGCAAGAGAACCAGAATTATAAATAGATACTAAAGATGTGACTGGATTTCTGAAATCTCATACTCTAACTTGGGATAAAGAGTGGTTTCTTATGGATGAGCAAAGAAAATGGTTTCTTGAGATGGAGTCTACTTCTGGTGACGATGCTGTGAACATTGCTGAAATAAAAGCAAAGAAGACTATTTCATAAACTTAGTTGATAAAGTAGAGGCAGGGATCCAAAGGATTGACTGCAATCTGGAAAGTTCTGTTGTGGGTAAACTGCTATCCAGCAACATTGAGTGCTGGAGAGAAATGTTTTACAAAAGGAAGAATCAAGCAATGAGGCCAACTTCAGTGTTGTCTGTTTTAAGAAATAGCCACAGTCAGCCCAACTTTTAGCAACCCTCACCCTGATCAGTAAGTGCCCATGAACTTCAACGTGTTCCTCCAGCAGCAAAAAGATTACAACGTGCTGAAGGCACAAATGATTGTTCGCATTTTTCAGCCATAAAGTGTTTTCTAATTAAGGCATGTGCATCTTTTAGACATAACGCTGTTGCATACTTAATAGGCTATGATGTTAGGAACATAATTTTTATATATACTTGGAAACAAAAAACTTTGTGTGACTCACTTGATGAGATATTGACTTGAACGCAGTGGTCTGGAACCAAACCGACAACATCTCAGAGGTATGCCTGTGTACAAAAAACATAAGCCTTTTAAAAAAAAATCATGTGTTTACTGATATGTTGAAAGAGGGTAGGATGGAATATATTAAAAAATATAATGTAGTTTTGGTGATTACATCAAGACAACAAGTATTTTTTTCTGCATATATTCCACTTACTGCAATGAACAACATATTTTTCATGACAAGGAGAAAGCCACATACATTATACAAAAACATCTAAATTGAAATATGTAGTAGTTATTTTCACACTTCCACTGCAGGCTTTTTATTTAAGAGAATAAAATAACCAAGTGATTTCCAGCTATTCAAATGATGAATGCTCCCATAAAAGTGAGTATGTAGAATTGCTGTATTAAATTAATATCTCACAGCATTATTCAACTTAATTATAACTATTAGCTATCATTATAGAGCAAATGCTTGTCTTTCTTTGCTCGTAAGTTTTGATTATGGAAATTTTCATAAAATGCACTATATTGTTATTTTGTCCTTGAAATATTACCCAAAAAATGCTATTGCCACTTATGGTACTCTCTTTAGCTAATATTCACTTCCCATCTCCAAAATTTAATCAATACTATACCTCAAGCCAGAAACCCTTTTAAGTTTGTCAATAAGCTTAACAAAACCTGGACATGCAGTCACACAAATTGTAGGTGTTTATGATTCTGGGCCATTTGATTTCATTTTATATGTGCAGCAACTTTCCCATCAAAAAACAAATAGTAACATCTACAGTAAAACTAGAGATAGATAGAGATACAGATAGATAGATAAGCTAGCTCATGTATTATACCTTAGATTAGGTATAGGATGGATAGATAGATAGATAGATAGATAGATAGATAGATAGAAAGAAAATCAGCAAATGATTGGGCAAACTGCGTTGGGTCTTTAGAGTCTGGCATTATGGAAGCATCAATGCACTGAGCATCCTCTGCCTTCCAATCTAGGGATCTAGGTTTGCCCAGAGGACAGTACCCTCAGGCTAGCAGAGGAAGTTTCACTCTCTGCTGGCCTTTACATGCCAGTTACTGGGTTTCTGTTTCTCTTCCAATGGACTTCTGCCGGGTCCTGTCTTTCAGCTCTCCTAGCTGAAGGTTGGTGATGGCTCCCTGTTCCTACCATTAAACTCCCCTTACCTCCTTGTTGAAACTGACAGCCTGTCAATGTAAACATTAGCTTGTGTGGTAGGTATCCCTCTTTATCTTATTGTGCTTTAATTTGAAAATCCCTAATGAATTACACTTTGACATTTGGACATACTTTTCTACTATCCTTATTGATCACTTGGATATACTGTTTAGTGAGGCATTTGTTCTTGCCTATTTTTCAAAATCATCTCATCATTCCTATTTTAAATGGTTTTGAAGAGATCTTTATTCTGAATATAAGCCCTTTACCAAATATGTGCCTCTAGTTTGCCTTTTAATTATTTTAGTGTGACGTATTTTGACAAATATAAATTCTTTATATTAATGTAATACACATAATCTTTTTGTTACAGTTTGAGGTTTTGTGCTGTGTTTAAAAGTCTTTCTCTATCCCAAGGTCTTGAAGAGCTTCTATTTTTTCTAGGAAATTTATTGTAATTCTTTTTACATGCAGGTCTATGAACCATCTCAAATTAATTTTTGTTTATGGTGTATATGGTGGGTCAAAGTACACTTTATTTCCTATCATCACTATCTACCCTATAGAATGATGTTTCTTCATATGTTAGACCATATATCATGTGTGGGACTGTTCCTGGGCTCTGTATTTTAGTTCACTGGTGCGTTCATGCTTCAGCTAAACCTCCCTTGTCTTAGTTATACAGCTAACCCTCCCTTGTCTTCATTATATAGCTAACCTCTCCTTGTCTTAGTTATACAGCTAAAACCCCCTTGTCTTAGTTATAAGCTAACCCTCCTTTGTCTTCATTATATAGCTAACCCCTCCTTGTCTTAGTTATGCAGCTAAAACCCCCTTGTCTTAGTTATGCAGCTAAAACCTCCTTGTCTTAGTTATGCAGCTAACTGCCCCTTCTCTTAGTTACATGGCTAACTTTCCCTTGTCTTAGTTATGCAGCTAACCCCTCCTGTCTTAGTATATAGCTAACCCACGATTGTCTTAGTTATGCAGCTAAACATGCCTTGTGTTAGTTATGCAGCTAAACCCCCTTGTCTTAATTATACAGCTAACCCTCCCATAACTTAGTTATGCAACTAGCCCTCCCTTTTCTTAGTTATGCAGCTAAAACCCCCTCATCTTAGTTATACAGCTAACCCCTCTTTGTGTTATATATAGCTACCCGCCCTTGTCTTAGTTATGCAGCTAAACCCCCTTGTGTTAATTATAAAGCTAACCACCCCTTGTCTTGGTTATGCAGCTAACCCTCCCTTGTCTTAGTTATGCAGCTAACCCCCCCTTGTCTTAGTTATGCAGCTAACCCCCCTTGTGTTAATTATAAAGCTAATCCTCCCTTGTCTTAGTTAAGCAACTAACCCTCCCTGATTTTAGTTATGCAGCTAACCCTCCCTTGTCTTAGTTATGTAGCTAACCCTTCCCTTGTCTTAGTTATACAGCTAACCCTCCCTGATCTTAGTTATGCAGCTAACCCTTCCCTTGTCTTAGTTATGCAGCTAACCCTTCCCTTAGTTATGCAACTAACCCTCCCTGATCTTAGTTATGCAGCTAAAACCTTCTTGTCTTAGTTATGCAGCTAACCCTCCCTTGTCTTGGTTATGCAGCCAACCCTCCTCTTGTCTTAGTTATGCAGCTAAACCCCCTTGTGTTAATTATAAAGCTAATCCTCCCTTGTCTTAGTTAGGCAACTAACCCTCCCTGTTTTTTTTTATGCAGCTAAAACCCCCTGGTCTTGGTTATGCAGCTAACCCCCCCCCCCCCCGTCTTAGTTATGTAGCTAATCCTCCCTTGTCTTAGTTATACAGTTAACCCTTCCCTTGTCTTAGTTATGCAGCTAACCCTCTCTTGTCTTGGTTATGCAGCTAACCCCTCCCTTATCTTAGTTATGCAGCTAACCACCCCTTTGTCTTAGTTATGCAGCTAAACCCCCTGTCTTAGTTATACAGCTGACCCTCCCTGTCTTAGTTATACTGCTAACCCCACTTCTCTTAGTAACACAGCTAACCCTCCCTTCTCTTAGTTATACAGCTAACCCCCCCTTATCTTAGTTATACAGCTAACCCCTCTTTGTCTTAGTTATGCAGCTTTATGACAAATCTTTGTGTCTGCTGCTGAGCGTCCTTTACTTGCTCTCTCTTGAGTTTACCTTACCTATACTAGCTCTTCTGTATTTTCATAGAAACTGAACAAATTTAGAAAATTGGAATTTTTATGGAGATTATATTGTACCTATAGACAGATTTTGGGAAAACGACTTAAAAAAAGATGAAGTTTTAAATTTTTTGTTATACATCACTTTATCTGTGTTCCATAGGTTTGGTACGTATGTGAGTAACCTTTCCTTCCTTGGAAACTGCTTTCAGTGGTTTGAATGCCCTGCCAGTAAATATGTTTTTAATAATTGCCTACAATGAGTGAGGCTTATGGCCCCAAATTATGTAATTTAAAATGATATTTTGGAGGAATAAGGGGGGGGCATATGGAGGAGAGCTTTTTAACCTTATTTTCAAGGAAGAAAATAGATGGCCGAATGATAGGAAAATGACTATATTTTACATATGTAGGCAAATACCAGAAAATAAGAACTACTGAAAAGCTGTCATTGACCAGCTCGGGTAAACAGAAATCGCAGGGACTGAGGAGTATGTTCGAGGACTTTTTATTCTAATGCTTACCTCTAAGTTTTAAGCTTCATAAATATAGTTATTTGGAAGAAACACAATTTTTTATTTAATTTATTAGAAAATCTTTTAAAGATAGAATTTTCTAAAACTATTATATTTTCCTTGAAGAAGACAACGTTTCCAGCCTAAAAAAATAGCCAGAATAGCTTTATGCTATAAGTTTTTTAAGGAAATTATACTTTTCTCAGGAAAAGAAAAAACGCAATATCTAATTTCTGTCCACATCTGATTTGTGAATGAGTAGATGAAAAACAATGTGATATTCAATTCCTAAACTGTCCAAACCAAAGCGTAAGTCTGAGGCCCTAAAATATAGCTTCTCTGTACCAAATCATGGCCCAGTTAAACCACTGCTTTTTCAGAGGAGCAGAAATACATGAATGTAAGACATTGTCAGTATTGTTTTTAAATTATTGTTGTATTCATTTATGTTTCTAGAGGAAATAAAGGCATAGACCAATGCACAGTTCACTACTGCCCTCTGCTGCATGCAAGCTGGAGAGGAAAAGTTCACAGAGACCTGCTACCTGGTCTGCAAGGATCAGACTTGTTACCACAAGTCCTGTAATGTCTTCTAGCACCATGGCCATGTGAGCCATTCTCTCTGTGAAATATGCTGACTAGTACTCATTGCAAAATGAGGCCTTGGATTACACGGCTAGTGCATCTCTCCCAGACATGGAGAGAAAAGGTGGTCATTGTTAATAAAGGAATTAATCAGACAATCTCTTCCTAAAGCACCTACTATTTCAGACACACTATCTGGACCTTATTACTAACAGGTCCATATAGTCACTTTTTGGAAGTTAGTGTCTTATTGTGGAAAGAACATGTAGAGAACATAAAATTCAAATGGCCGGTCAAGGATAAAAGCCTATTATTGCAAACCGGTATAAGCTACTTTTGTCTTTTATAAACAAAGAAGTCATTTTTCTGTACATGTAGAATGGCTTCAGCTATGAAACAGGAATGCATGTTTCATTAACAGGCAAATTTTAAACCATGTTCTGTCAAAAATACAAACACATATTAGCATACAAGAATAGGTCGTCCCACCTAGTGACGCTCGCTGGGGAGTTCGTCGCTCCTCAAGGAGTGCCTCAAGGCACTCTCCTGAGCAAACACGAATGCCAGGGTTTTAGCAGAATCAGCCAACTTTCCACCGAGGCTTCACAATCACTCCTTCCTGAAATGAGGCAGCGTAGTGGGAGAGGGTAGAACCATAGATTACAGAGATAATGCAGCAGCCTCTCTTCTTACGCAGACAAAATAACAGTGTTTTACTTAATAAACTAAAACCTGTTCCTGAGCAGCGTCTCACTCCCAGTCCTTTTCCAATTCTTAAATATACCCCAAAACGCGGTTTGCAACATTTAAACTGTGTCCCTCAATGTTTTCCTTTGGAAAAACGCCTATTCAGCTACTTTGTCCATATGGTAATTAGGTTTTTTGTCTTGTTTTGTTTTCCTTTTTAGTTATGTGAGTTCTTCATATATTTTGCATACAAGTGTCCTATTGCCTGGGTGATTTGCAAATGGTTCATAGTCTTCCCTCCTGTAGGCTGCTTTTTCATTTTGCGGTTATTTCCTTTGCTGTGCGAAACCTTTGTAGTTTGATAAAGTCCTACTTATTTATTTTTGGTTTTTGTTACCTGTGCTTTTGAAGTTGCATTCGTAAAATCATTGCCAAGACCAGGTCACAGAACTTTCCCCTTATGTTTTCCTCCAGGATATTTATGATTTCAAGTCTCATTTTTATCCATTGTGTAAGATAAGGACTCAGTTTTATTATTTTGCTTGTGGATATTTCTTGGCATCATTTATTGAAAAGATTATCCTTTCCCCCTTGTGTATTCCTAGTAACTTTGTTGCAGATTAGTTGACCGTATAATGCCTGGGCTTAATTCCAGAATCTCTGGTTTACATGTCCATTTTATGCCAATACCATACTGTTTTAATTACCTTAACTTTATAATATATGAAAAGTGTTCAACATTACTAATCATCACGGAAATGCAAATCAAAACTACAACGAAATACCACCTCACCCTTAGGATAGCTATTATCAAAAAGTGAAATAAAAGACGGCAAGTGTTGAGAGGGGTGCAGAGAAAAACAAACCCTTGTGCACTGTTCCTGGGATTGTCAGTTGGTAGAGCTATTATGGAAAATAGCATGGAGGTTTCTCAAAATACTAAAAATAGAACTATATTATTCAGCAATCTCACTTCTGGCTATATATTCAAGATGCTGAATTAAAATCAGTACCTTTAAAAGATATCTGCATTTTATGTTTATTGCATCATGATTCGTAATAGCTGTTGATGAATGAATGGATAAAGAAAATGTGATGTGTGTGAGTGTGGAGCTACAATGGAGTAGTATTCAACCTTAAAAGAGAGAAGGAAATCTAGCCATGGATGACTTAGAGAACATCATGAATGTTAAATAAACTAAACTAGATACAGGAAGACAAATATCACATGATCTCATTTGTAGGTGGTATCTAAAGAAGCTGAACTGATAAAAACAGAGGGTAGAAAGGTGGTTTCCAGGGTTTGGGAGATGGTGAAAAGAGAGAGATTTGGTCAAAGAGTACAAACTTTTCAGTATAAGATGAATGAATTCTGGAGATCAAATGTACAGCATGGTAATGAAGTTGATAATAATATATTGGATACTTAAAATTTGGTGAGAATAGATCTCAAGTTTTCACATCACCACAAAAAGAAATGACAACTGCATAAGGTGGAGGGTGTATTAATTAAAGTGATTGCAGTAATCACTTTACTATATATATGTTTATTAAAACATTACATCGTATGCCTTAAACATATGTACTTACATATATATATTACTCAAATATGCTTCAATATAAAACTCTTTTTTTTGCAGTTTTTGGCCAGGGCTGGGTTTGAACCTGCCACCTTTGGTATATGTGTCCGGCGCCCTATTGCTTTGAGCCACCGGTGCCGCTCTTGGTATTAAAACTGTCTTTTCTCAAAAGAAAAAAACAGAGATTTGGGATCAAATCTGGATTCTTATACTTTGTTCTTGTAAGGCAGCCGTCCGTCCTCAAACTACCGCCTGTGAGCCACACGCAGCCCGTCTAGGACATTTACCCAGCCCTGCTGGGTGTTTTCACCTCCACTGCCTGTCCTGCTTAGCAGCCGACTCGTCCCGGGGCCCACAGTCCGGCCCTCCAACGGTCTGAGGGACAATGAACTGGCCCTTTGTTTAAAAAGTTTGAGGACCCCTGTTGTCAGGTGATTATCCAAAGTGTCTGAAGACAGAGATAAGTGACTTCCCTGAGTTTACAAATGTCTGACAGATTTTTGCCTTCTCTCTACTCGTTGTTTGACAGATATGGGTTTTAATTTACTTTCACTTTAGTATACCATCAAAAGAGAGTCCATGAAGAAGCTTCTAAAATCTAGAGGGATTGATGCACCTCTCAAAAACAAAAAACAAAAGCCCTTGACAACTGATAAATGGTTGCGTTAGTCAATTCTCAAACTCTACAAAGACACTGCATTATTAATACCAACAGATGATGTGAGTGATTACAAAAGACAGGGGGAAGATTGTGAAGAATAAAGGAAATGAAATTGTCATGTGAGATAGACAGAAGGTAAAGAACTATTACAAAGTAAAACATCAGAAACAGTATCTCTAACTGTGCTGATATTAAACGATAATCCAAAATCAGAGTGGTGGAATTGACCGGAAAACACTTGCTAGAGATGAGCTTTGAATTAGCTCTTAAAGAGAAGAATACATTTGATTGAATTAATGGAATCCTATTTTAAGAATAACCTATAATGTATTAGAGATATTCAAGAAATTCTCTAGATAGGGATGCTAGGATAATATGGATAAGCCACGAAGATGAGAACCACAGTGTGCATGAGGATAATCTAATCAAATGAGGATGGCTGGAACCTAAGCCCTTGGAATGACCTTGATGTATTGCAACACATGCAATCCTACAGCAACTCCACTGTGCAATTCTTTAGTAAATGTGACAAAGTCCCATTTTAAGCTGAAAATTTTTCAGAATGTTAAGTGTATTGTGACACTTTGCATTTGGATTTTAAATGAAAAAGTAATATTTTAAGTATTGAAAAATTAATATAGTACATTAACTCATGGAAAAAGAGCAGAAGCAATTATTAGGAGAAAGGCAAGATCTAGTGCAGTGATCAGTAAGATAAGCAATAAGTTTGATATTTCCTGCCAAGCAAAGAAACACAGACCAGTAAAGCAATTTACTGAGGGATGATATTATGGTTTTAATAGGTTACAAAGGTAGAATTCATTACAGTTATGCTAATTAAGGATTTAAAAAATCACATTCTGGGAAGGACAGAATGGGTTTCTAAATATGACTTAATTTTTTGTGAAAAAAAAAGTCCTATTATTTCTTCCTCAGGAAAGAATCTTTGGTTAGACATGTTAAGGGTCTAAGTGTACTAAGTCTCCAAGTTCTCTGTCACTTGGCACCTTTAGCTGGAAGGCCTCTCAAAGTTCATAGTCACTTATCAGTTTCAATGAGTTCTGATGAAATACACCTTCCAGTTTTGGTTGCTTTTTTTTTTTTTTCTAGTTTTGGTATCTCGTAGGCAAGTCTGATTTACCTGGAAAGGCATTCTTTTACACAATATGCAAATTGTCTGAAGTGGATTTCTATGCGATTAAATTTCTCTGTTAGGTCTTCATCCTCTCCACCTCCTGTATACTTCTCATCCCTAAGTAAATAAGGTTGGCAGAACATGGTTCACTTCAGGTATAGTTTCTGATAAGGGTAATACGAATAATCTTTCCAACCATAAGATTCGTGGCTTAACATTCTTGTACCTTGAAGGCTGGGCATGGGGACTCACGCCTATAATCCTAGCACTTCTGGGAGGTGAAGGTAGGTGGATAGCTTGAACTCAGGATTTTGAGACCAGCCTGGGCAAGAGCAAGACCCCATCTCCACTAAAAATAGAAAAACTAGCCAAAGCACTGTGTTGGGCCTCTGTAATCCCAGCTACTTGGGAGGCTGAGGCAAGAGGATCACTTGAACCTGGAAATTTGAGGTTGTAGTGAGCTATGACACCACACCACTCTACTCTGGGACAACATAGTAAGACTCTGTCTCAGAAAAAAAAAAAAAAAAAAAAAAAACTTCTACCTTGAATGGTTTATAGGATGATGTGGGATTATAAGGCTTTCCCTTAGCTGGAAATGGTTCACTTGTGTGCATCCGGAGTCATTTGCTCCATCTGTTTTCATATGATTAATTAGGTTTACTAAAACCATCAGGTTAAATTTAGATTCTTGGGAAAGCAACTGTATGCACTAACACAAATTAACAATAATATGTACTTTTATACCTTTCCCTTGACCAGAATAAGTTGAGCGATTTCACATTGCCTATTGACAACAATTAAAATACAAACCAACATATTTCTTCCTTATCCAAAGTGAGATTGATGTATGATCTATAATTCAATGATTCAGCTTCTTAACTGAAGAGACACCAATGATTGGCATCTTCCAAAGGGGGTTAAATTCTCTTATGCTTTCTAACTTGCATTTTGAAATGTAACCCTTCACATATATGCCCGATTTCAATTCCAGTGTTTACAAAGTTAAAAATTGCAATGAATTGTATGTTCATAGCCAATTATAAACACAAGATTTGCCCTTACATGCCAGCTCACCCTATTAGTTTTCCCTGGGAGTTTTAGAAGCTTGAGGTAGTCTTCCTATGTGATCATGAACTATAGCCGTGTAGCCTCAGACAAGTTAGCGGACGTTTATGTGTCTCTGTTTCCCCTTTTTCACAGTAGAGATGATGATGTGATTCACTCATCAAGTTCTTGTGAAGAATAACAAGAATATCAAAGAAGGTAATAAATGTAAAGCTCTTGTGAAAGATCCTGACTCATAGTAAGTACAGAGTCTGTTAACTACCAATATCAATGATACCAAATTCTGTACATTTGGGGGACAGGCTGACAGTGGATCATACAACTGTACAACCAACTAACAAGGTCAAGAACTAGGAGGGAATACTTTTCACAGGCATAGAATTTTCTTTTGAAAGATTATGAATAGTCAAATTCACTTCTGTGATATAAGACTTGAGATAAAAGGAATTTGGGGGATTAATTACTTTCTTAAATGGATCAAGGACAAAGCTAGAAATAAAGGAAGACCCTGGCTTGACACATCTTGTTCACTGGCTGTTTATTTTTAAAGAAATTACACAATTAGTTGTGTAATTATGGGAGATGACACCTGTATTAATGCTTGCCTTGCCTTTTAAATTTTTCTAAGTCAAGAAAGTATTATAAGTTGAATATCCCTAATTTGAAAATCTGAAATGCTCCAAAATCTAAGACTTCTTGAGGGTTGACATGATGCTTAAAGAAAATCCTTATTGGAGCATTTTGAATTTTAGATTTCTGGATTAGAATGGCTCTATTGGAAATTCAAATATTCCAAAAAAAATCTGAATCTGAAACACTTCTTATCCCAGGCATTTTGAATAGGGGATACTTAACTGGTACTTCTATAGCGAAAACAAAAGCAAGCAAATAAAAAGCCTGACAAGATTTCTTAAAGAAAGAAGCTAAAGAAAACATCATTTTAATAATAACCTCGCTTGTTGAAAATACTGTTGTATGACTTTAGAAAATAAACTTTAGTTGTCTAAAAATCCAAAATCCACAATCTGAGAATACGCATAAATGGAGAGCAGCTACTGGGACTTGAAAAATCATAACCAATTTGTTTTCTTTGAAAAAGCTGTTCAAGACTCATCTTGGATGATGTGGGTGACATCCCTCCACCAAGATGCCACTTACAATAAAGCCCATGCAATGTATGAACATTAACATTAATAACCACTAGTACTCAAATCCTGATGCTCCAAATCCCTACTTGTCTATTTATAGGGGGCTTCATTTTATGTCTTTGAGATTTCTCAAGGATGCTTATAAGCTTTATCTCAACAGTTCTGGCCTTGTGTCTCCTCCTAGAAATGGTGCTGGTTTGAATTCTTTGCCAAGATACTTCCTGGGAGCTGAAAACCTGCTCCTGAACTGTTGTTAGCACCGCTTGTTACTAGTACGCGCTTTCAAGATGATGCCTCATTGGGGGAAAGGCCTACAGAAAAGGTACGTGTATCTTAAAATCTCTTGGTAGTTAATGACAGAGCTCTTTCCATTTGCAACTTGACCAGTCAAGGCATGTTCTTGTGGCCCTGGCACCAGAGTGATAACTTAACTGAGTTGCTGGTTTTCTTTCTTTTTTTTTTCTTTTTGAGACAGAGCCTCAAGCTATCCTCCTGGGTAGAGTGCCGTGGCATCATAGCTCACAGAAACCTCCAATTCCTGGGCTCAAGTGAGTCTCCTGCCTCAGCCTCCCAAGTAGCTGGGACCTCAGGCGCCCACCACAATGCTTGACCATTTTTTGGTTGCAGCCATCATTGTTGTTTGGTGGATTAGAACTCACCACCTTAGGTGTATGTGGCTGGCACCTTAGCCACTTGAGCCACAGGCGCCAAACCAAGTTGCTGGTTTTCTCTACCTCAATTGTTACTGCCAAAATGGATACCTCTGCTTCTGTGGAGATCCTGTAATTTACCCAGGCATCAGTATTATATGTGGTAAGATGAGTATTTGCCACATCTACTCTGTTCATATCTATTCTGCTCAGTCAGGGGATCCCCAACAGCACAGGTGCATGGGCTCCAAAATGTTGTGGCTTTTTCTGTGCTTACGGACTTAGCTGGTCAGTCCCAGGTCATGCAAACATCCCCAATCCTGGACTGGGGTAAGTTTCAAGATGAGCTTTGTTTTTCATACCAGTAGGACTTATTGCTGACTACAGACTCCCAACTCTGGACTCTTCCTTCCATTTGGTATAGGAGACACCCGTGAGAAATACCTTGGTGGTAAGGGATGGGAGAAGGGATTTAACATCATTAACATCATTGGTCTCTCGTTAAAGAGCATGAGAGCACGTAAGAGCATGTGACGAGAACACCCACATTATTGCATAGCCGTCTCCACGCCTGTGGGGTATTACTTCTATAAACAACGTCAGGAGAAGCTGCTGCTAAAACTAAGACTGACAGACTGCTGCTGAGATTACTGCCGAGATGCTCACTTCTACTAATACTGACTGTGACTTCTAAGGTGCTTCAGCACCTGAGACCAGAACGAGACCTACCCCGAGTAAGCTGGAGCAGCAGCCTGCATCCAGTTTTGTGAGTTGGGGCCAGAGACCTAGCATCCCAACTCCAGTAAGGCCTTGGGTTGGGGCCGGAGACACGGAGACCTTGGGCCCTGACAAGTGGCACCCCAGAAGGGACCTGACAACTTGAGGTCTTATTATCTTTTCCTGTGATCTGGGCACTGCTAAGTTCATTAAGTTAATTAGATATGTCTACATGTTATTCTTAGTATTTTAACATGGGTTCTAGTCGCTTTCCCCTGCCTTGGGAAGGCAACCCCTCTGAACATTAGTAGATTCACACAGAGATGATATCAATATCCACTTTTACAAGAGTATAAGCCCTTGTTCAGATTTTTGAAGAAAACTTTGACATAACTGTACCTTCAACAATGTACTCCCTCCCCAAGAAACGAGATCTGCTTTTTATTTCCTTTCAATTTTTTGTGCCCAAAATTTTAAAAAATGTTAAAATTGAGGGAGCTAAGAGTGGTCTGCTAGCTGAATTGGCATGCCCTTTGGAAGATTTCAGTTTACATTTTTCATGTTTCATACTTTTTGCTTGTCATGTCATTTTTTTGCATAGGTAATACAAAATAATTTATGTATTTTATAAATTTCATTTTAAAATGCATCCTTATAAACATTGAAACAGTATGGGACCATATTAGGTAAAAGTATGAGAAAGCTTTAGAAACAAAAACACAGGATTCCTAGAGGAGCCCCCAGGTTGAGAGGAGCGTGGCCTTCTCCCCTCCCCACCATGGCTTATGCTCTATCCATAGATACCAGTGTACTCCAAAAACAGGGAATCATCTGACAAAAATCTCACTTTGCCTGCTGTCTTCAAGGCTCCTATTTGACCAGATATTGTGAATTTTATTCACACCAACTTTTACAATAGCACAGCCACCATGTGCTGTCAGTGAATTAAAGGGTGATCAGACGTGTGCTGAGTCTTGGGGTACTGGCACAGCTGTGGCTAGAATTCCCAGAGTTCCAGGTGGTAAGACTCACCATTCTGGCCAGGGTGCTGTTAGAAATATGTGCCATGACTTGAAGAGAAATTTCTCTGAAGAAGATCAGTGCACAGCCTACAGATATATGAAAAAATGCTCACCATCCTTAATCATCAGAGAAATGCAAATCAAAACTACTTTGAGCTATCACCTAACTCCAGTAAGATTAGCCCATATCACAAACTCCCAAAGCCAGAGTTGCTGGCGTGGATGTGGAGAAAAGGGAACACTTCTACATTGCTGGTGGGAATGCAAATTAATACACTCCTTTTGGAAAGTCATCTGGAGAACACTTAGAGATCTAAAAATAGACCTGCCATTCGATCCTACAATTCCATTATTAGGTATATACCCAGAAGGTAAAAAACTACATTACAATAAAGATGTTTGTATCAGAATGTTTATTGCAGCCCAATTCATAATTGCCAGATCATGGAAGAAGCCCAAGTGTCCATCAATCCACAAATGGATCAATAAACTGTGGTATATGTACACCATGGAATACTATGCATCCCTAAAGAAAAACAGAGGCTTTACCTCCTTCATGTTTACATGGATGGAACTGGAAAATGTGCTTCTTAGCAAAGTATCCCAGGAATGGAAGAAAAAGTATCCAATGTACACAGCCCTTTTATGAAACTAATCTATAGCTCTCAAAGGAAAGATACAACTTAATTCTAGTCCAAGAATATGGGGAGGGGGTGGGGAAGGGGACGGGAGAAGGGCGGATGGGTGGTGGGAGGGTGACTGGAAAGATCACCTATATATCTGTTTAACAAGGGTACAAGTGAACTTTTCTAGAACTAGAATATAAATGTTTTGATACAATGACTAAGCAAATGACATGAAATCTATGTTAACCAGCTTGATGAAAGTATTTCAAAGTGTATATGAAAACAGTACAATGTACCCCATGTTTGCATTAATGAATAGAGCTATCAATTAATTAAAAAAAAAATATGGGCCTGAGAATGTACTCATTCACCAACAACTTCACTCTGTTCAGTCTCTGTTACACGCCATCTCAGGCTGTGTTGCTTTGGACATACTGGCATATGATAATATCCTTTTGCTTCCCAGCATAGGAGCAAAAGAATTAAAAACAGGAGTGTGTGGTCCTCTGCCCCCAGGTACTGTTGGATTATTGCTCGGGAAAAGTGAATTAGCATCTCAGGGAATGTTCATCCACACAGGTGTTATTGATGGTAATTACTTAGGGGAAACACAGATCATTTTCTCAGTAAACCAACCAACTCAAATTTTGGCCGGACAAAAGATTGTTCAATTGCTACTCCTACCACTCCTTAAGTTACAAGGTATTGGGGGAAAACATACTGGTGAGCTCAGTAACACAAGCGATATTTTCTGGCAAACATCTGTGGATAAGAGTAGGCCTCAATTGACTCTTACTCTGAAGGATAAAACCTTTACTGTCCTGTTAGACATAGGTACCTATGTTTTAGTTATGGCTCTAAATCAGCAGCCCAGGGAATGGCCAAAACAAATTGTTGATATTACCTTTGTTGGCATTGGAACTCTAGATTCAATTTTTCAGAGTATTTTGCCTTTGATCTGCTTGGGGCTGGATAAACAGAATGCTCAAATCTGACCATATTTGGCTGACATTGCTATTAACCTATGGGGTCGTGATTTGGTCCAGCAATGGAATGCTGTGATAACCATACCATCCCCTCGTGTTAATTCCTTGCAAATGTCAAATTTAAGCATAGTGGCCCCTGCCCTGAAATGCTCTCAGGTTATCCTGGACGAGTAGTAAGCCAGTGTGGGTGGAGCAGTGGTCGTTAACTATGGAAAAACTGGATGCTTTAAAATTAGTAGTACAGGAGCAATAGGAGCAAGGGCATATCAAGCCCTCTACCAGCCCTTGGAATTCTCCTATTTTTGTGATAAGAAAGAAATCAGGCAATTTACTGACCTTCACAAAGTTAATGAAACTATTATCCCCATGGGACCCCTGCAATTAGGGCGTCCTTTACCCTCTATGATTCCTTTCAATTGGTGTGTGTATGTTATTGACTTAAAGGATTGTTTTTTACCATATACCTGCATCCTGAAGATCCACCACATTTTGCCTTTTCTGTTCCTGTCTATAATCAGCAGAAGCCTCCCAAGCGTTATCAGTGGAAGTTTCTGCCACAAGGTATGTTGAATAATCTGACACTGTGTCAACAGTTTGAATAGTCTGACACTGTGTCAACCTTTACAGATTCTTAGAAAGAGATACTCTGTAGCCTACATTATTCATTATATGGATGACATCTTATTGGCATATCAGAGTTTGACAGTTTTACAGAAAATGTTTGAACAAGCTATACGTACATTAAAGTCTTATGGTCTTCAAATTGCTTCAGAAAAGGTGCAAACTACAGCTCCTTATAATTATTTAGGATACAAATTGACTCAAACTCAAATTCTTCCACAATGTGTTCAACTGTGATTGGATTCCTCGTCTACTTTAAATGACTTTCAAAAGCTATTAGGTCATATTAATTGGTTACATCCTATTTTAGGAATATCAACCTATGCTTTGTCTAATCTTTTCAAAATTCTGGAAGGACCTTTGGACTTAAATAGTCCTCATTCATACACTCTGGAAGCTAAGGAAGAACTGCAACTAATTGAAAAATAGTTTGCATCAAAAGAATTAGATAGGGTTTAATCCTTTCACCATTGTGGACCCCACGGGCAATCGAAGCAACATCAAAAATACACTATTGGGACCTTATTAAACTAAAGAGTTTTTGCACAGCCAAGAGCACAGTAAGTAGGGCATGCAGACAGCCCTCAGAATGGGAGAAAATATTTGCAGGTTATGCTTCCGACAAAGGTTTAATAACCAGAATCCATAGAGAGCTGAAACGCAGTAGCAAGAAGAAAACGAGTGATCCCATCTCAGGGTGGGCAAGGGACTTGAAGAGAAACTTCTCTGAAGAAGATC
>CAUYQV010006080.1:0-28154 GCA_963574575.1 Galagoides demidoff
CAGCTACTTGGGAGGCGGAGGCAGGAGACTCGCTTGAGCCCAGGAGTTGGAGGTTGCTATGAGCTGTGATGCCATGGCACTCTACCCAGGGGGATAGCTTGAGGCTCTGTCTCAAAAAAAAAAAAAAAAAAAAAAAAAAGAAATAATTCACACTTACAGAAAAGAATTGGGCATGAACCATTCTAGAAACTCCCCTGAAATGCATTTTCTTGAGTTAGGTGGGCTGCTGCCTTTTACTCAGGCAGAGTCTTCCTAATTAGGGCAGGGACCAGAGCTGAGATAACTAAGGATCAGCCTGATCTCTAAGGAGCAAGAAAAGGGAGAAGGAAATGAAGTAACCTTGGCAGATCAGGAGATGAAACAGAAACTCACCCCACAGGAATATGGAAAAACTGTGGGGCTGAGAATTTTAAAAAATCATATGAGACTGGGCATGGTGGCATACACCTGTAGTTTCAGCTATTCAGGAGGCTGAGGAGGGAGGACTGCTTAAACCTAGGAGTTGGAGACCAGGTTGGGTAATGTAGCAAGACTCCTGTCTCTTAAAAAAAAAGAAAAAAATCATGAGACCAATTTAGAGTTTTCAAGAAATAAAAATATGTCATGATGCTGATTGTGCCTCTGCTACTGGGCTCACCTGGTTCCATATTAATACAGTGGGAGCAGCTAAGGGGACCCAAAACTCACTCACCTGGAGCAGGTAGCAAATGCTGTCGCAAATGGTGTGAGGAGGCCCAGGAGGAATCTGAATGGGTTTTTTCTTGTGCAAACAAAATAAATAAGTGGTAGAACAATTCCTCCATGAATAACGTGGCCCAATATAGATGCAAAGATATATTTCCCCAGGCTGGTCACCAGCACGATGATGTCCTTCATTTCCACAATCTTGCTTCCAACCAGGAACATGATGCCCACAGGTACGTACCTAGGACACAAGCAAAGGGAGCTCATCAGTAAGTAGGGGGCGGTGAGGCTGGGGCTGGGGCTGGTGGACGCAGGCCCCTCCTGATGCAGAATGCAGGGACTTTCAACTAGGCTACCTTCCTCTCTCCCTGGGATAACCCTCAGGAACAGAAAAGGCTAGGGTATGCCAGCCCTATTTCATAGGCTTTGAGACTAAGCAAAGACAATCCTTCCCCATGGGTAATGAATGCAGTAGGACCAGGAATCCAGACTTCTTTCCCCTTGGATAGAGTATGTTCTTAATAGATGGATGCTACAAAGACATGGCCTCCCAGGCGGAAAGGCAAAGAACTCAAGATCAAAGCCTCTGGGACTGTGAGCTTGACTTTTGGCTTTGCTCAGGAGAACTTAGAAACACAAAAGACTAATACCTATTTCACAGAATTGCAGCGATACAAAATTGAGTCAAAGTCGAGAATCTGGTGAAGTTTTAAATTCTTTGTGGATTGAAAAACACGATCCCGTGGGAAAAAGTCATTCACAATGACGCTCTGGGAACACTCCCAGAGCGTGAAGATTTTTTTAAAGGCAGAGTGGGAAGGAAGGAATTATTGTGGGAGCTACAAAGAACAAAAGTCAATTGTTTTGAATTTTCTGTAAATTCAGGAAGAATTTTATAACTATCGACTTTATTTGTAAAACTGAATTATATGGGCAATAATGTCATATAGTTCAAACTTCAGGGTGCAAAAGGGCAAACTGTGTGAAGTCTTCCTCTTGCCTCTGCCCCTCATCCCCCAGTTTCTATCTCCCTGGAGACAGCCAATGTCACTGATTTCTTGGGTTTTCTTTCTAGAGAAAGCAGTGCTAATAATTTTAAATCCCAGGTGGTGCCTGTGGCTCAAAGGAGTAGGGCACGGGCCCCATATGCTGGAGGTGGCAGGTTTAAACCCAGCCCCAGCCAAAAAAAAAAAAAAACTGCAAAAAAAAGAAAGAAAAAATTTTAAATCCCAGAGTAATACATGAATACATCCTCCTTTCAAAAAATTAAAATATTATAGATTAGACCAAAATCCTTTTAGGTACCATCCTCAGGCCAAGGCCTTCAGATAGCCACTCCTACTTTCTATGTATGTAGATACATAGGTTATGTATTTAAATATGTATGTTTATTTTCCACCCTATGTTATGTCTTTGAGATATTTTTATATCAATACATAGACATCTACCTTCTTTTTTTATTGTGGCAAAACATACATAACATAAAATTTATCATTTTAACCATTTGAAGTGTATAGTTCAATGGCATTCAGTACATTTGTACTGTTGTGCAATCATAACCACCATCTAATGGTGGATGTATAGATTAAAAAATGTAGGATGGCGCCCAGAGCTGAGTGTGTAGGGCTAACCCTAACCCACAACTTCTAGCACATTGGCCTGTTTTTAGATTGTCTATAATATCTAAAAAGTGATAATAACTGCAACAACAACAACAAAAATAGCCGGGCATTGTGGCGGGTGCCTGTAGTCCCAGCTACTTGGGAAGTGGAGGCAAGAGAATCGCTTAAGTTCAGGAGTTTGAGGTTGCTGTGAGCTGTGATGCCACAGTACTCTACCAAGGCCAACATGGTGAGACTCGGTCTCAAAAAAAAAAAAAAGTGGTATGTGCATGCAGTGGAATATTATTCAGCCTTAAAAAGGAAAACAAACATGCCTCTGGTGTAGGGAGAGAATGTACTTTAGTACAGCTCACAGCAACTTCAAACTCTTGGGCTCCAGTGAGTCTTTTGCCTCAGTTTTTCAAGTAGCTGGGACCACAGGTGCCGACCATAACACTCGGCTATTTTTTTGTTGCAGTTGTCATTGTTGTTTTAGTTGGCCAGGGCTGGGTTCAAACCCACCAGCCTTGGTGTATGTGGCCCATGCGCTACCCACTGAGTATGGGCACTGCCTGACATCACTTTCTTTTTTTTTTTTTTTTGAGACAGAGCCTCCAGCTGTCCCCCTGGGTAGAGTGCCATAGCATCACAGCTCACAGCAACCTCCAACTCCTGGACTCAAGTGAGTCTCCTGCCTCCGCCTCCCAAGTAGCTGGGACTACAGGTGCCCACCACAATACCCGGCTATTTTTTGGTTGCAGCTGTCATTGTTGTTTGGCGGACCCGGGCTGAATTCAAACCTGCCACCTTCAGTGTATGTGGCTGGCACCTTAGCCACTTGAGCCACAGGCGCCAAACCACATCACTTTCTTTAATCCAAACTTTGGAAGGATTTTAGACTAAAGTACACAAGCCAAGGAAAAAACTTGACAGCTGATAAAAAATCTTTTTCTTTCCAAAAACGTCAGTTCTCTCCCTACACCAGGGGCATGTTTGCAGTGACAGAGTCAGGCTTTAAGAGTGTCCATTTGAGTGAGAGAAACACCACTGGTGCAGGCTCTATGCGTGGCCTCCCACTCAATTTCAAGTCCCCTAAAATCAGTCCACCTGACTGTCACCCAACTCTACCTGAGAGAGAAAAGTTCTGGGATCTTTAAGACTTGACAATAAGAAAAATGCTTTGAGCATGAAAGGACAAACTATTTCTTAATAACTAATGGGTAGAAGTTGAAACCCATAGGAGTCTGTTTTGGGTAAAACAGTAGGATAAAGCTATGGGGGACTGCTACCAGAATTGGTATGATTTCTGAAAAGCTGCTTTGAGGAAGTTGGCCATAGTTTTTACTTTTCAGCCAGGAATCAATCTAATGGCTTTTCTTTCTTTCTTTCTTTTTTTAACTGTTGGGGATTCATTGAGGGTACAATATCTCAATAGCCTGCCACAACATCTGGCTATTTTTTTTTTTTTTTTTGAGACAGAGTCTCACTTTGTCACCCTTGGTAGAGTGCTATGGCATCACAGCCCACAGGTTACTTTGATTGCATTTGTTAGGTAAAGTCCCTCTTATAATTGTGTCCTGCCCCCGAAAGGAGTGTTACATTGTGACTCCCCAAATCCTCAATAGAGTGGTTTTCATTGAACAATCATCCTTTCATTGATATTACACAAGGACACATTTATGAATTAAAAACCTACTGAAAGAAAACCATTCCAAGCTTATATATGTGTGGAGTAAACATGGATTGTTCTCCATGCTGTGAGATACTATGGTAAAGGTCCTGCTGAAGCTTGAAGTCCACTGACCATCTTAAGATAATTGAGCCTTGGCCAGGCGCAGTGGCTCACGCCTTATAATCCTAGCACTCTGAGAGGCAGAGGTGGGAGGATCCCTTGAACTTCAGACCAGCCTGAGCAAGAGACAGACCCTGTCTCTACTAAAAATAGAGAAATTAGCTGGGCATGGGTGGTGCATGCCTGTAGTCCCAGCTACTTGGGAGGCTGAGGCAAGAAGATCGCTTGAGTCCAAGAGTTTGAGGTTGCTGTGAGGTAGGCTTATGCCATGGCACTCTACTGAGGGCAACAGAGTGAAACTATGTCTCCAAAAAAAAAAAAAAAGGGCTGGGCACAGTGGCTCACCTCAGCTCATGTATTTGAGACCAGCCTGGGAAAGAGTGAGACCTCCTCTCTACTACAATAAATAGAAAAAGTAGCTGGGTGTTGTGATGGACACCTATAGTCCCAGCTACTTGGGAGGCTGAGGCAAGAGGATCATTTAAGCCCAGGAACTGAGGTTACTGTAAGTTATGATGCCTCTGTACTCTACCCAGGGTAACAGAATGAGACTGTCTCAAAAAAAAAAAAAAAAAAGCCCATAAATTAATCAAGGTGTAAAACCACCCATAGCAGTGTTTAACCTGCATCTTGTAGGGTGCATGTTGATATTATATGTATTTTTTTTTTTTTGGTTTTGGATATCACAAAAAGTCTATATGGACCTTTTATTTTTATAGTTTGGAGATGGAGTCTCACTTTGTCACCCTGGGTAGAGTGCTGTGACATCATAGCTCACAACAACCTCAAACTCTTGGGCTTTCGTGATTGTTTTGCTTCAGCCTCCCAAGTAGCTGGGACTATGGGTGTCCATCACAACACCCAGCTAGGCTGAAGCTTACAGGTGCCTGCCACAATATCTGGCTATTTTTTTTTTTTTTTAAGACAGAGTCTCACTTTGTCACCCTTGGTGGAGTGCTGTAGCATCACAGCTCACAGCAACCTTCAACTCTTGGGCTTAAGCAATTCTCTTCTGGCTATTTTTTTTTTTTTTTTTTTAAGACATGGGATCTCAATCTTGCTCAGGCTGGTCTCAAACTCCTCAAGTCAAGCAATCCTCCTGGCTTGGTCCCTTTTTTTTTTTTCTATTGTTGTTAATCATGTTTCATTAGTGCTTGTATATTTACTGTGTGGCCCAAGACTCTTACTCTTCCAATGTATGACAGAAAAGGAAAAAAAAGTTGGACAGCTCTGCCCCAAGGGGTCAGTGTGGGCACAAAGGATGTGACTGGTAACTCTGATGCTTGCCTGGTTCTTTGAGGTCTTGAACAAGAGGAGAAACCAACTCCACTTCCATCATTCCCAGTACCATGATTGGCCTGTGCTCATACCCAGCACTTGGACAGGTAGGCCCCATAGGGGTGACCTACAACAGCAAAGTTGGGTTCTTTTGGATGGTGGCAGATAAGGGAGGGAGAGTAGATGGTGGGGTAGTACTCACCACATAATCCATGACACCAGCACCATCGTCGCCTCATTGAAGGCATTGAAGAAACGGATGAGCTCTTCCCCTTCAGAGCCTAGTTTCTTTAGGGCCACGCCTAACACCAGTGCGAAAAGCACCAATCCTAAAATGTTCATCCCTTCAATCTCATTGCCAATGGGGACCTGCAGAATCAGAGGGATACCACGGTCCCGGTTTACAACAGATCAATGACAATTAAAGATGTACACATGTTTGCTTGGTGTTTCCACCAGACTGAAACACTGTGGCAAGAGTAAGAAAAGGCTTATATTTTCTTAAACTTGCAGTGATTTCACAAATAAAAGGTAGGAAACATGAGGGAAGATGGAGTCTGAGGATATGGAGAGTCAACAGGCAAAACTTTCTTTTTTTCTTTTCTTTTTTTTTGAGAGAGAGTTTTACTTTGTCTCCCCCGGTAGAGTGCTGGGGCATCATAGATCACAGCAACCTCAAACTCTTGGGCTCAAGTGATTCTCTTGCCTCAACCTCCCAAGTAGCAGGGACCACATGGGCCTGCCACAATGCCCGGCTATTGTTAGAGACGGGGTCTCATTCTAGCTCAGGCTCTTGAACTCTTGAGCTCAGGTGATCTGCCCGCCTCAGTCTCCCAATGTCAACAGGCAAAACTTTCACCTAGTTGTTAACTCTGAAAGCTATTCAAAATGGGATAGGTTAAAGCAGAAAGTAGTGAGTTCCTGTCATTTAGTATACACAAGTAGGGGTTGGACAACCACATCAAAGGGTTGCTTTTAAAGGAAGAGCTGGTTGGTCAAAATTTCCTTCAAATCATGGGGCTGGGTATGGTAGCTTATTCCTGGAATCCTAGCACTCTGGGAGGCTGAGGCCAGAGGATTGCCTAAGCTCACAGGGTCAGGACCAGCCTGAGCCAGAGCGAGACTTTGTCTCTAAAAATAGCTGGGCATTGTGGCAGGCGCCTGTAGTCCCAACTACTTGGGAGGCTGAGGCAAGGGAATCATTTGAGCCTAAGAGTTTGAGGTTGCTGTGAGCTGTGAAGCCACGGCACCCTACCGAGGGCAGCATAGTGAGACTCTGTCTCAGAAAAAAAAGTTCCGTCAAATCATGACTGTAACTTTGTCATCTGTTAATACATTTTTTTTTGTTGTTAGGCTCCTACAGGGACCTCCTGGCTGACAAACTTCATAAAAGATTTTTCAGAATCAATGTAGACTTTTTCAGGATACTCTTTCCTAAATCAGTGCCTTGAAATATATAGGCATAATATAGTGTTTATTTTTTCTAACAAATCTGACTCTCACTACTGCGAGCATTTATTCGACAAACATCTTATCCCATCAAAACATGTTATAAAATTCCAAACAGGAAACATACACTAGCATGGTAAAAACAGAAAGAGCAGTTCTAAGTTCTAAACCTGGCTTCTGGGATTAACTAACTTCTCTGAGCTTCAGTTTCTTCACCGACGTATGATGAAGTGAATTGGACTAAATTAGTAGCTTCCGACTTTTTTTTTTAAAGTAGAACTTTTCCTTCAATCAAAGAAAGGCTGGTAGAACTCAGAGCCCCTCAGCTCTGGGGATACAGAGGGGTATGTTGGGGTGGGAAGGGGACAGAAGTCTTCCTTCCTGCCGTGACAGCTCTGGGGCTGTGTGAAAATCACTGGACTGAGCAATAGCCTTTGAGGTCCCCCATCCCTCACGGCTCCATCATGAGAGCTAGAACCTAGCTCAGTACCTGGTAAACAATAAGTACTCAAAATTACCACAAATTCCTTTTTAAAGTCTTTTAGGAAAGTCTTTTCTAATTCCTAAATTACCTGAGACAGTTAGGTAGCAGGTATGATTTATATGAAATGTACTAAGAGCCATAGATTCATGTGTATCAAAACTCGTAGTGTAGTGTTTCATTTCAACTACTCCTAATGAAAAGTTTGAAATATAATAGAAAAGTTGAAATACAAAACGATGATCGCCATGTGTGGTGCTTTTGTTTATTATTGGTATATATTACTTACAGGGAAAAGATAGTAACAGATATGTCTGCTTTGGAGACGACTTTCACTACTTTCTAGCTTGTGTAAGTTTAGGTAAGTTACTTATCCCCTGTGGGCCTCAGTTCCCCATCTATAAATTGGAGACAATAGCAGTAGCTGATACATATATAAGGTTGCTATGAAGATTAATTATTTGCCATTTTAGAAAATTGTGTCACCAATAGCCAAAGTCCTATAATAGCCAAGTCACTAGTATAACATGTGATGTCTGCATTGTAGCTGTTGCATTCAGGGTGATTCTATATTCATATACAAAAATATTTATTATTGTTAATAATATACTTAATATAGTAATATAATAGCATTTTGTACTTATTTCAAAATGTGCAAAAAAGCAAAACAGTGCCAACGACGTTTAGTTGAATTCTTTTTTTTTTTTTTGAGACGGAGCCTCAAGCTATCCCCCTGGGTAGAATGCCATGGCATCACAGCTCATAGCAACCTCCAACTCCTGGGCTCAACTCCTGGGAGTCTCCTGCCTCCGCCTCCCAAGTAGCTAGGACCACAGGCGCCCGCCACAATGCCCGGCCATTTTTTGGTTGCAGCCATCATTGTTGTTTGGTGGGTCCGGGCTGGGGATTCGAACCCGCCACCTTAGGTGTACATGGCTGGCGCCTTAGCCGATGGAGCCACAGGCGCCGAGCCCGTTTAGTTGAATTCTGACGTACTACTTTTAAACCCAAATGTATTCATTCTAAGTGATACAAATACTTGTAAACTTCATCATGTCTTCTAGTATAGTTGTACATGGAGAAATATGGATATTTTATTATAAATTATTTTCCTTACTCATGTTGATTTTTCAAAAAAGTTATATATGAGGGTACAAGTGAATCTTTCTAAAAGTAGAATATAAACATCTTAACATAATAACTAAGAAAATGACATAAAGGCTATGTTAATCAGTTTGATGAAAATATTTCAAATTGTATATAAAAACACCACACTGTACCCCAGGATTGCATTAATGTACACAGCTATCATTTAATAAAAAAAAAAAGTGGGGAAAAAAAGTTATATATGCAGGGATAGGTTAAACCACCTGCTGATTACATTTTAGGACAGTAGATGGGGTGTTATAAAATGTTTTATGGATCCTCTGAGGGTCCCAGTGCTACAAACAGTGTGACGTGTGACCACGTTGGCACATAACCAAAGGAGCAAGGCTAGCTGTGTGCTTCAGATAGTCCATTTGAACCTCAAAGTTTTCATCTAGCTGAGAAAAAGACACATCATGTTATGATCTTTAAATTAAGAAACATTAGCTGCTTCATACATATTTTTCACAAGTGACCTTATAAAGAAAGAACTTTACCTTTTCATGGGTTACGTTTCCAGAACTGGTGTTATGGGTCACCACTTTATAATCGGTTGCATACTGTGATCAAGAGGAAGGAAAAGCACTGTTAGCGTGCAGGTGAAGACCGACCCAGAAGACTGAGGGCATTGCTGGGCCTCTTACTATTTCCATCATTTACATGGGGTGTTCTGGGCCTTCCTCAATTGGTTGGCCTGACAGGGGTGTCTGAGAACTGTACAAAAGTTACATTTATTCATTTATTTATTTTTGAGACAGAGCCTCAAGCTGTCCCCCTGGATAGAGTGTTGTGGCATCATAGCTCACAGCAACCTCAAACTCCTAGGCTCAAGTGAGTCTCCTGCCTCCATCTCCCAAGTAGCTAGGACCACAGGTGCCCACCACAATGTCTGGCTATTTTTTTGGTTGCAGCTGCCATTATTATTTGGTGGGCCTGGGCTGGATTCGAACTCGCCACCTTAGGTGTATGTGGCTGGCACCTTAGCTACTTGAGCCACAGGCACTGAGCCCAAAAGTTACATTTAAATGGAGGCAGCACGTACTTCAGGAGGCCTCTGGGTTACTTAGGGCCCCACAGAAACAGGGAGTATTTCCTTATGTTTCTTGGGCAATGAATGGTTTGGTGGACAAGGTCAGCACAATTTCATGCTGCTAGTTTGTTATTTCAGAACAGCCTGATAGTAATACCTCGTCATTTGAATAACCCTAACAGTAATTCCATAATGGCCAAGTTCACTTTTCAATGTGCCATTTTATTTTCATTCACTTATTTATGTCCCACTTTGTTCCAGAACTTATGTGAGCATGACTGTTTTTTAGTATCTGTTTCTAATCTGGCTTGAGCCTCCACTCTGCAAAGCCAGGGGCATGAGGCAAGGTGGTATTTTCTGGCTGAGTCTTGTGGGAGATGGACTTATCAGAAGTGAGACATCACTCCAACTTTGGTCCTATGGTTGACCTCACGTGCTTCTACACAGCGCACACAGGCATCTCCTATGGTAGCACGTGCTATCGGGTGGAATCTGTTGGAACACTGTCCTTCCTGACCTTTTCCAGGGCACTTGGCCCTGAGGCATCAGGAGGAGCCCGCCAGGACATCCAGATCGAAGGCCTGCTTTGTGCCTGCCTGTCATGAGCTCTGGCTTCTCTCAGCTTTAACTTACTGAGTTTACAAAAAGGTGGAGATGTTCAGCTGTCCCCTGATCAAGGGTGGCAGGGAAATAAACCACACTCAATCCCCTCAGTGACTGGCATTAAAAGCCCCATAAATCTACTTGTTTCTCCTATTTCACACTCTATACACAATCCTGTGCTTACATGCAGTTAAAAAAAAAAAGAGAGAGAAGTTATAAGTAGAAGCAGAAAACTATTTATAAAAGCAATCAAATTAGATTATGTAAGTTAGGTCTTTATATTCCTTTCTGTGTGAAGAATGGCCACAGGACTGTTACTTGCATCATTATTATAGGAGAAAACCTGGGTGGCACCTGTGGCTCAAAGGAGTTGGGCACTGGCCTCATATACTGGAGGTGGCGGGTTCAAACCCGGCCCCAGCCAAAAATTGCAAAAAAAAAGAAATAAAAAAAAACAGGGGAAAAGCAGAAACAGCATAAATGTCCATCAACAAGGAAAATAACGATAAAGGAAAATTACGTTGTACTCATGCAGCAGAACACTCTAAGTCCTAACATTATGCAGGAGGGTATTTACTGACATGAGAAAATAGAAGCAGTATGTCAGTATGTGTACATACTAACGATGTGTTTATGCTTCTTTTAAATATGTTGTACACATGCACAGAAAAAACTAAGAAGGTATGTCAAAATGTCAACAATAAGTTGCTCTAGGTAGTAATTTTTGTAATTACTTTACAAAATAAAGTAATTTTTTTCTTACCTCTATAATCAGAAAAAAAGATAAACATTAAAAAAAAAATCTACAATATTTAAGACATCCCCCAAATGTGATTTAACGGTATTTCTTAGGTGATGTAAAATAATTTGGGAACCAGTGAAACAAGTTGTATTTGTTCAGTCTTTTTTGTTGTTTTTTACTCCAGGTACCCCTCAATAAAACTTTAGGCCAACGTTAGCAAGTTTTGTTACCAGCACTATCCCCACCCTTCTACCTTGCCTAATTCTATAGTAATGATTTTCACATCTCCCATAGCAAAGTCTCGTATCCTTAGCAAAGTATCAAGCCTTACCGTCCGGAAAGCTGCAACTACAAGATTCGAGGGAAACAAGTTTCTGTTGAAAAAGAAAGCATTTCATCAGTATTCTTAAAATTCACTGTGCTAATGTTGGCTTTACGATGTCCATTGCTAAAGGCCTAATGCAATGTTTTCTCTCTCTGCACCCCCAGCAGATACTATGGTCTTTTGCTTGATCTAAGAAGCCAAGTGCGCCTGGGCTGCTGGGCCACAACAGATACTATAGGGGCACGGCTTCCCACCCTCATTTCCCTCATGATGCTCCCTGACATTTAGGATTAACTGTATCCAACCAAACCATGTAACAGCATTGCTCCTTTTACCTAGACCAGTGGTTCTCAACCTTCCTAATGCCTTTAATATAGTTCCTATGGGTCGTGACCCACAGGTTGAGAACTGCTGACTTAGAGGCTAAGCCCCACTTAACTTTACCGTGGAGTGGTACCACCCATCTGTGAAATCCAAGGGCGTTATTGTCAAAATAATTAGGAAGCAGGCTCGGCACCTGTAGCTTAAGCGGCTAAGGTGCCAGCCACATACACCAGAGCTGGCGGGTTTGAATCCAGCTCAGGCCTGCCAATAACAATGACAACAACAACCAAAAAGTAGCTGGGCATTGTGGCGGGTGCCTGTAGTCCCAGCTACTTGGGAGACTGAGGCAAGAGAATCGCTTAAGCCCAGGAGTTGATGCCACAGCACTCTACCCATGGCAACAGCTTGAGGCCCTGTCTCCAAAAAGAAAAAAAATTGAGAAGTGTTCCTGGAACTGGGGAAGAGTGGGTAGGGAAGTGCTAGGGGCCAGACATTTGTACTGCAAAGAGCAGCAACGTCCTGTACAATGAATTGTGTCAAGGCCCTCACATGTCCTGCATGACGTACATGTGGATAACATTGAAAGTCACCTGACCTAGACTAACTCCAAAATGAGGGTTGTTTTTTTTTTTTTTTTTTTTTTTGCACAATTTGAACATACACTGATTTTTTTTCTAAAAATGCAACCACTGTGTAAATTAGGGGGTGATTTTTTTGTTTTGTTCAGAACATTTCCAAAAGTTGTTCACCTTCCTGGAAAATCATACCACCCATGACAAGTTGAAGTATCTGCATCCTTAATTCCATATTGCAGTGTCAAGTATCAATCTGCCTTTATAGGTATCTCACTTGCGGCAATTCTAAACTCAGGAGCAAGCTTCCAACCACTTTGTTTTAGAGGATTTACATATTGAATCACATTGTTTTTATTATAATTCTTTTCATTTTGTCTTTTATATTAAGTCATATTAATGTTTTAAAATTATATGGACAGGTAAATGCTATTTATAGGTTTCACTTTAGAATGGAGGCTATTATAAAACATTTGTTGTAAAAGGAGGGCAATACAGCTGATTGAGCCTAACAGGCAAATCATTTTTATGGAGAGTCTCCTCTGGGTCCGCTTCTGTGTAGGATGCTGATATACAAGAAATAAATTTCCAGCTGGCAGTACATTTGTTCTACCCACTTTCTGAAAGAAAAGTAAGTCTAGAAGAATAAGAGTCGAATTATCCCTTACAATTTGTTCCAGACTGATCCACTAATTCTTACTTCTGTGGTTGAGTTGTTCACCTAGCAATAGAGTCTCTGGGCAACTATTTGCAGTGCATTGGGTTTCAGAGGAAAGCAGGTCTGGCTGCGGCCCAGCTGTGGCAGGCAAAGTCTAAGATGGGCTCCTGTTGTTCACACCTCTATGTCATCCCCTTTGAGTGTAGGTGAGGCCTATGACTTGCTTCTAATTAACAGAATGCAGCAAAGGTGATGGGATGCCACATCCACGATGTGGTTACACAAAATTGCTGCTTCCATCTTGCTAGCCAACTCTTATTATTATTTTCTGGGCTTGCATGTTTTGATGAAGCAAGCCATTATGTTGGAAAGGCCCGCATGGCAAAAAACTGTGGGTGGCTTCTAGCCAATAGCCAACAAGGAACTAATAATCCCAGTCCAAATTCAAGGAACTGAGTTCTGCCAACAGCCGCCATGACCTTAGAAGAGAATCCCTCCTCAGTTGAGCCTTCAGATGAGATCCCTGCCCTGGTTGACACATTGGTTGCAGCCTTGCAAGACACTCAGAAGCAGAAGAGCCAACTAAGCTGTGCCTGGATTTCTGACTTCAGAATACTGTGGGATAAAAAAATGTATGGGATTTCAAGCTGCTAAATTTGTGGTAATTCGTTATGTAGCAATAGATTATTAATATACCAATCAACAAAGTTAATGAGATGCAAAAATGACTTCATTAGAACACTTGGGGTACTCTCAAAAGATTGCCAGCATTAGAGGCTGCAGCACAGCATTCTCCAAACTTGTCTATAAAACTTGAATTGCTATGAATGATCTTAGAGAATACCTGCAAGTACATGCCTGCATTTAAGCAGAAAAAAGTAATCTTTAACAGAATTTATTGTTACAAAATTGTGATCAGAAGTTTGATTCTTATCACAGGAACATTTACTTTAAAAAAAGGTAGAAACAGACTAGCAACTTATATTGGTTTATTGGTTAGTTTTTAGCATATAGATGAGTAACAATGTATATTTGCTTATTATTTTCACTACAAAGCAACTTCCTTGTATATTTTAGTCTTGCAGGCTAGGTCTGGTATCTCATTTCCATTTGCTATACTAGTCAGAAGCAGAAAGGGGCCCTGTGCCAAGGTTTCTTTGTTGTGTATCTACCACATGAAAACTCTCAGTAGTTCACAGACCAAGCTGGCCTCGGGTTCTCTCTCTAAGAGGACAGGAAAGTTAAGAAAAGAGCTGGGTTAGAAGCCTTCCACCTTGGCCACAGGGAACAATTTCTGCTGTAAACACCTCGAATCCTTTAGGAATTAGTTGTTTCCTCAACTGGTACAAACACAGCCTTTCCTGTGCTATCTTCCAAAAAGCACAACACTATTTGTTTAAATCCTTCTATCCATCCTGCCTGGGTTTTTTATCATTAAATATGACCCAGTACCACTTTACCCAGAATGAACCCTAACCCTAACCCAGAACTTCTAGAACACTGGCCTGTTTTTAGACTGTCTACCATATCTAGTCTACAAAATCCAGTGGGAACTGGAGAGTGGGTACAGAAAATATTAGAGGCAAAACAACAACTCCTGCCCCCCCTAAAAAAATCAAGTTCCTAAGAACATAACGTTTTGACAGTTTCTGATAAACATACACTTACCATATGACCCAATGTTCTACTCCTAGATACTGACCCAAGAGAAATTAAAATATATGCTTGCACAAAGGACAGCTTATCTACAATAGCTGGATAAACAGATTATGACAAATCCATACAATAAAATACCACTTGACAGTAAAGAAATCAGCTCATATACACAACAACACAGATAATCTCAGCAAGACTGCGCTGAGCAAACAAAGTACGTCCCAAATGCTTCCATTGATATATAACTCTAGAAAAAGCAAAACTTACAGTGATAAAAGCAGATTACCTATCTGAGGCCAGAGTTGCTGAGAAAAGTCATGGGTGATGGAATTGTTTAGTATCTTGACTGTAGTGTTAGTGTCCTGAGTTATCCATTTGTCAAAACTGTTGAAACGTACAGCTACAATGGGTGCATTTTCTTGTATGCAAATCATACTTCAAAATTGTTTTAAAAGTTTAAAAGATACGGTGATAATTGGAGGTTTTCTAACTAAAAAAATCTATATGGATTCAATGGGATGACTTGACCTATTTAGATCAGGGATTTTCAACCATTTTGAAAAATTTTACGTATTAATTAAATTATTTTTGAAAGAAGTTCAAAGCACAGTAAATATATTCTTTTTTTTACTTTTTTTTTTTTTTTTTGAGACAGAGTCTCACTATGTTGCCCTCGGTAGAGTGCTGTGGCGTCACAGCTCACAGCAACCTCAAACTCTTGGGTTTAAGCAATTCTCTTGCCTCAGCCTTACGAGTTCCTGGGCCTATAGGCACCCACCACAATGCCTGGCTATTTGTTGTTGTTGTTGTTGTAGTTGTCATTGTTGTTTGGCAGGCCAGGCCTGGGTTCAAACCAGCCAGCTCCAGTGTATGTGGCCGATGCCCTAGCCCTGAGCTATAGGTGCCGAGCCTTTTTCCTTTTTTTTGGATCAACATAATTTAAGTGTGCTGTGAAGTTTTACTATAGGTTCAAGTGTGCTGTGAGATAAAGGTTGAAAAACACAGGTTTAGATCATATAGCTTAACTCTCCGTATCAAGCTAGGAAGGAGCAGCGAGCTGACGTGCCCACACAAAATATCCTCCTTTCACTTGGCCCCACTGGCTACCACGGACCAGGTGCAGCAGCAGTTCCCTGCTGCTGTCATGTCATCAAGGGTGAGGAGCTGAGGCTGCCTGCATAATGCAAAACATCTCTTTGTTCTCTTCCTTCTCTCCTGTGGCTTTCAAACAGATGCTGGCAGCAAACTCTGGCTCTTTCCTTCTCCTGAGGTCTCCTGAATTCTAGGATTGGCTGCTCCTCAGGCAGTTTTGCTTCTCAGAACTTCTCAGATCACACAAAAGCTGCATGGGCTTTCAAACTGAGGGACATTTTAGAGCTGCAAAGAATTTCAGAGCTGGCCCAGTCTCGTCCTCTCATTTAGCACATGGATACCCATGTCTAGTCATTGAGTTGACACATCCCCCATTTCTGCTTCATCTATACCAGCAGCGTCCATTGGAAACTTATTTATTAATCCCCTAACTGGTCTCCAGGATAAACTAACTAAATTTAAACAGCCACATTTGGGTAGTGTCCGTCATCCATACAGATGTAGAGATTTGAAGTCCAGAGTCTGGACTCAGGAGGACCAAAGGGTCTTTATATTGCTTGCCTCAGCATGTCACTCAATTTCACTGGGTGTTAGGGTGTTTCTAACCACAGACCTCTTTATCTCATTCAAGTTCACGAGTATTTCCTTTTTCTGTTGCTTGATCCTGACATACCTACTTAAATTACATAGTACAACAAATGCTTTAAGTCAAAATCCCTCAAACATTAGGACCCCACAAAATCAATTTATTGGTTTTAATAAGCACAGTAGAACCTCCATAGTTGACCACCTCCCTACACTGACCATATCCCTCAGTTGACCTCATTTTCATAGACCAGACACATACCATATGTATGTATCTGTATAGTAAGCCTAGTTCTTTATGCTGACCACCTCTGTATGTTGACCAGTTTGTTCAACCAGTAAATGCTTCTGTTGAATTTAAGAAAAGAAGAACTACATTAAATATCAGCATGTATCACATTTAAAATATTCTTTGGGGCTCGGTGCCTGTGGCTCAATCGGCTAAGGCACCAGCCACATACACCTAAGGTGGCGGGTTTGAATCCCCAGCCCAGGCCCGCCAAACAACAATGATGGCTGCAACCAAAAAAAAAAATGGCCGGATGTTGTGGAAGGTGTCTGTGGTCCCAGCTTCTTGGGAGGCGGAGGCAGGAGACTCGCTTGAGCCCAGGAGTTGGAGGGTGCTGTGAGCTGTGATGCCATAGCACTCTACCCAGGTGGATAGCTTGAGGCTCCGTCTCAAAAAAATAAAAAATAAAAAAAAAATATTCTTTGGGCTTGGCACCAGTAGATCAAGTGGTTAAGGTGCCAGCCATATACACCAGAGCTAGCAGGTTTGAATCCAACCTGGGCCCGCCAAACAATGAGAACTACAACCAAAAAATAGCTGGGCATTGTGGTGGGCACCTATAGTCTCAGCTACTTGGGAGGCTGAGGCAAGAGAATCGCTTAAGCCCAGGAGTTGGAGGTTGCTGTGAGCTGTGATGCCGTAGCACTCTACCAAGGGTGACAGCTTGAGGCTCTGTCTTAAATAAATAAATAAATAAATAAATAAATAAATAAATAAAATTCTTTGGTGGAACTTGTGCTTCAGTTTGTGTTTGTGGTGGGGGGCCTGTATGTGTATGGAAGTCATAATGTAAAATTGCTAGGATGATAGGCATGAGCTGCTGTGCTCGGCCAGAATGTAATTTCTTATTATAGGTCAAAGTAAAAAACGTGTGCAAAATCCCCAAGATCATACTACTAAGCCCAGAGACCCAAGTCAAACCAAACTGGGAGAAAATCAACAACAAGCCTTGTCAGTGCTGTAAGACTCTTTGGAAACATTACTTGAACACAAAAACTGGTATAAGCTGAGGCTGAGCTTGCAAATGTAGAACTGTGACCAGAGGTTCTGCACAGACTCATGTAGCTCACGCAATAGCCAACTTCAAAAACATTCTTTATATATCTGATACTGTTTGTTCTCTTGATCCTATTGTCAAGGGCAGTATATATTTTCCCTGCTTTATAAGAGAAGAATGTAAACAATTTACTTTATTAAGGTTTTTTTTTCCCCCAGAAGTATTTGCTTTTATAAGTTCAAAGACTCCTCAGAACAGGGTATGGAACAGTATGTACACCTGATACATCTTTATTATTCTTAGTGTTTATTGTTAGAGGTAGTTAACAGGGATATACCCTTTCAGATCCTGGTATATACCTACGAGGCTGGAAGCCGAAGAGGGATATACCAGATTTAGATTCCAGATGAAAGGGGAGGGCTAGACCCCCTGCAGTGGAGAACTTTTGGAGAAATCAGGTTAATAATGCCCTAATGATCTGTATCAAGTAGCTCTCAGCTGTCCTCAAGAGTCTGGGACACACTAGCATATAGCAAGGGACTCAAATATAACAATAACAATAACAATTCTAGCTTCTTATTAACTTCATTTTACTGATAAGGGCACAGAGACAAGCCAAATGACTCTCCACATCCAGCTAGTAAGTGGTACAGCTGGGGTTTAAACACAGGTAGCTGGCCTCAGTGTCTGCTCTTAATCACCACCCACACCACCTCCCAGGGTTTGCGCCCTATTTTCAGTCTCTAAATTATTCGAGGGTTCTCCTAAGAGTTAAAAACATTTTTTTAATAGTTAAAGGCTTTTTTTTTCTGCTTTAGTGACTAGTTAGACTGAGAAACCTTTATTAAATTGGATCCCTCTTAGATGTGCTTAGAGTCTTCATCTTGCCTACAGAACTGAAAGACATAGGCATAGTTAAAATAACCTACTATGGCCAATATTTAAAAGAAATTATTCATAACTCATACCCTTGACTTGGGCTAATATTAGATCCCAGTCTTTTTTCATGTTTCTTCACACCTACTCAAGAAATGTGTTCTGGCTGGGCGCCTGTGGCTCAAGTGGCTAAGGTGCCAGCTACATACACCTAAGGTGGCGGGTTTGAATCCAGTCCAGGCCCGCCAAAACAACAATGACGGCTGCAACCAAAAAAATAGCCAGGCGTTGTGGCGGGCGCCTGTGGTCCCAGCTACTTGGGAGGCTGAGGCAGGAGACTCACTTGAGCTCAGGAGTTGGAGGTTGCTGTGAGCTGTGACGCCAAACCACTCTACCCAAGGGGATAGCCTGAGGGTCTGTCTCAAAAAAAAAAAAAGTGTTCTTTGTAGCTTGAGAAGGACCATATGTATTCAAAGCAGTCCTTGGGGAGGAAGGTAAATCAACCACACCACCTTCTGTGAAAGGATGGGTTCACTGATTGCTTTTTTTTTTTTTTTTTAAATGAGCACAAGGAAGAAAAAGCTTAAAAAACCAACCAGGCAACAGACAAAATCCTAATGTGTTCACCATGTACATGCCAGCAACCTGCTACACTGATGCAAAGGCAGTGGCCCAGGACTACTCTTCTGACTGCCAGTGCAGGTGGGAGCCTTGGGCCAATGAGCTGCCCTACCTGCCTCACTGGCAGTTAAGCCTTTGGTTCTTCATTTGAAAACTACAAATTTTAGAGCCCAAAGGAATGTAAGAAGCCGGTAGCCTCAATTCCTTCAATTTACAGCTGAAGAAAACGGAAGTGAACTTTGGAGACCATAAGCATGTAAGCCAGAAGAAAAAGAAACTGAAATGTCTGGGAGTCCTTTTGCCCCGTTTCAGAAGGGAAGGCTCTTCCATGTTTAGTTTTGACTTTTCCTCCCATTTTCCAAATTTCCCATAATATGACTGCATTAGTTCCAACCATAGTCCCTGTTCACTTCTCCACCAGATGACATGTGGTTCCCAACAGACTAAAGACGACTCAACCATGTGATGTGGCTTAGGCCTGTAATCCCAGCACTATGTGGAGGCCGAGGCAGAAGGATTGCTTAAAGCCAGCAAGTTCAAGACCAGCCAATTTTTTTTTTTTTTCATTAGCTTGACATGGGGCATGCATCTGTAGTCCCAGCTACTCTGGAGAATGAGGCAGCAAGACTGCTAGAACCCTAGAGTTCAAGGTTATAGTGAGCTATGATATTGCCATTAGGCTGGGCAACAAAGTGAGAACCTGTCTCTAAAATAAGTAAAGACTACATTAGCTCCAACTCATCTTAAGCTCCCCAAAACATTCCTTTTTTCCCTATTTGCCCTTATTTATTCAGGTTGTGGGAAGAGGGCTGTTCCCATTTGCTCATATGAACTGGAAAAATCCAATCACTCAGTCATATTGCTTCATTTATAACAAGAGCAAGTATTCATGGACCAGCCCCATTCTAAGAGTTTTCCAGATATAACTCATTTACCTCTCAGTACATCCCTATGAGGTAGGTACTATCATGATTATGTTCCTTTATCATAATTTATCCATCCTAAAGATGAGAAAACCAAGGAACAGAAAAGTTAGATATGCTCCACAACCAGTAAGCATTGCTAGGGACTAAGAAGTTCCAGAATGACTACTTTCCTGAGAACCTGTTTCTGTCTTTTTGGTGCCAAAACTATTTCATGGTGGATGAAGACCCATGAGAAAATCCCTTGGGTCATACAGAGTTCCGAATCCCTATGCTGTGTTGGGTTCCCAGGTGTGGATTTCTGGACTGCTTAGGGAATCTGTGATTCTCTCACCTGCCAGCTGCAGTCAGCGGTCACTTCTCAGTGCTCCCAGCTTCAGCCTTCCCATCCCAACTCTCCATTCTACTTTGTCATTTCCAATCCATTGGGTGAAGGGAAATCAAACCACTCAGCAATAACATTCTGAATTTAAACACACATAATGAATGCCTGCTAACTTCATTTCTGACTTGAAGTTCTTCTTTATTTGTTTATTTTTTTGAGATGGAGTCTCACTCTGTAGCTCTGGGTAGAGTGTTGTGGCAACCTCAAACTCATGGGCTCAAGCGATCCTCTTGCCTCAGTCTCCCGAGTAGCTGACACTACAGGCACCTGCCACCATGCCTGGCTAGTTTTTCTATTTTTAGTAGATGCAGGGTCTCACTATTGTTCAGGCTGGTCTCCAACTCCTGAGCTCTCACCTCGGCCTCCTAGAGGGCTAGGATTATAGGCATGAGATACCGTGTTCAGCCAAAGGTCCCACTTCAAAAAATAAATTAGAAATCATGGTAAGAGACCCTGCAGGAGACTCAGCAGTTGTTCTGGATCCACTCTCCCACGTGGAAAGGGTGTGGACTTTGGCACAGGCCCTAGCAGCAGCTATGCTGACACATCAGAGACTTCTTTCACTCTTCCAGGTGTTTACATTCTAAGCTGTTACCAGATAAGGGCCTGCTGGATAACTGAGGTGTTCACTGGCAGAATCTCATTTCATTCCTATGCCCACAGGCAGAGAGGACCAGGCCCCGCCTTTTCCAAAGAACATGCCCAGAGTCACATGAAATCGGCATCCATAAGATTTCCCTGAAGGAAGTAATTTGACCTGAGACTCCCCAGACCCAGTAAGCACTTCCAGGTGGCTCAAAACTCAATTTCCTTTCATAAACTGCTCAGCATCAACCCAAACCTGAACAGGTGCACACGCCTTCCTTCACTCAGGCAGCTCACCCTCAACCCCTGGTTAGAGGAAGTGGGCATGTGCCCTGACCAGTCACATGCTTACCTGGTTCCTCTTTTGGCTCAGAGAAAACATTTCTGAGACAGTCATACTAGACTAGGAATGTGACATTATTACTATAGCATGTTGACTGTGGCAGAAGGGTGGGAGGAAAGACTGTAGGAGAAACAGAGAGAGCCCTAAACTGTGGGGGCAGTTAGTTCTTCTAATCCCTCTTCTCATAAACTATTCCAAGATCTTGAACAAATCACTTAATCTGCCTCAGTTTCTTCGGTCATAAAATAGGATATACCACCTGCTCTGCTTTATCCATGAGCTGCTTGATTAAATGGAATTGGCTTTTGGAAGCATTAGGAAACACTACCTATTCCCAACAAGCCATGACAAAGCTTCTCTTCGCCCTCCTATGGAAGTGCAGCCCAGGTCATTGAAAAGTTGCACCTACACGGACAGCTAAGCTGTGACACTGAGTCGCCATTCACTTCAGAAGCAGGAGCTGAAGGGGGTTTTATCTGAAGTTAGACAGGTGATAATGAGCTAACCTCCCTGCATCTCCCTTTGGGAGATAAAAGAATGCTATTGAGGCTTTCAATGGGGTGCTACCAGCAGGCAGAGGAACATCCACATTCCCTCCCTGGACCACAGGTCCCTGCAAAAAAGAATCATTTAACCCCCCCAATTGCCTTCCCTCCCTGCAAGAGTGGAATGATTTCCTGAAATAGTCAGTGGTGCCCTCAACTTCAATAGATTTTTTTTCAGCACCCACTGAAAAGTCACCAAACTTAAAAAATCTCTAAAAAGTCCAAGTATCAAGCTGCCAGACACAGAACAGAGGCTGGGATCCCATTAAAGTCCTAATAAGCCACTCCCACCTGCCTTTTTGGCAAGAACTTATGAACCCTCTCATCAGATTTTTTTTTTTTTTTTGGCTGTTTTAAATTACTCTCTTAAGTGGCAGACAGTCATCATATTTTCCAGGAGCAAAGATGGAAAACAGTGGAAAAGGCAATTTACTTTGCCAGGATTTGCTGTTTTTCACAGCCTGAGCCATGAGGAAATTTGCCTCAATGACTCAAGACAAAATACACCTCCAAGACTCAGAATCCAGAACTATCAGAAACCTAGAGGAGGAGCCAGCTGGACTCTGCTGAACTTGGTTACATCAGTTAATGCCTCCAGGCAGCAGTTTTCCCACCTATGAACTTTGGGCTAAAGGAGAAACCATTATATGTGGATAATTCACACAAAACTACACTATTTCATCTGAAGGGATGAAATGCAACTTCTAACAGTGACAAAAAGCAGGCAAAGCTAAGCCAAGATGCTTCTCTCTCCCCTCTAGAACTCACCCCTCCCCACAAAGAAAGCCCTTGAAACAGGATATTCTGAGGTAGTCCTCACTGGGCTGGACAGCAACCTGTCCTGATCCCCCAGGAGAGGCAAATTTCTGGGTGATAGGTCCCACACAACTAACCCCAGTCCTGCTATCCCTGGCTGACACACTGACAGCTCCTCAGAGAATTGCCAGCTTCCTTTGCAGCCCAGGACTGAAACAGAGAAAGCCACAGAATACAAACAGGATGAGGGACAGGCAGAATTTAACCAGTACTTCCAGAAGCTTTTGAGCACCTTGGGAGAAAACGGGGCAAAGATAATGGGACATAGACGGAGCATTTTTCCCCGGGAAGGCAGTGCTAGGGTACAAGGATCTAGCACAGGTGGGACAGCTGACTCTTCCCTAACACGCCTACCAAACAGTAGGAGCGATTTTTGCTAAAAGATGTGGCCCTGCTCTTGAGATTGTCCTGTCTGTCCCAGCTGTTTGCAAAGGTGTGGTCAGCATGCAAAGACTCCAGATGTTATTTTGATATTTTAAAAATGTTAAAGTCCACCAGCAGCCAAATAAGAATTAACTCTTAGGAGTATATGAATGTTATGTGTGCATGATCTTAAGGGCATTGGAGACTGACATCTTCCCTGAGCCCTCGGCTAGGTGACGAGTGTTACCTGGCCAGGTCGAGGAAAGAGTCCACCGTTTCTTTGGGGACTGGAGGAGGCCCGGCCTCCTCCAGCCCCAGGTCGCTGGATTGCAGGGTCTGCGCACCGGCCCCCGGCTTGATAATGAACGCCAAAGCGACGGCGAGCGCGGAGGCACCCAGCGTGGTGAGGCCAAAGTAGGCGACGGCGATGCCGCCCAGACGCCCGAGGGAACTGGCGTCCAGGGAGGCGGCGCCGGACACCAGGCTGCAGACCACCAGCGGCAGGATGATCATGCGCAGCATGCGGAGCAGCATGTCGCCGGGGAAGGCCAGGTAGGTGACCTGCGTGCGGCTCAGCTGGAGCCCGCGCAGGGCCGCACCCAGGCCCGCGCCCGCCAGCACTCCAGACACGGTGAACAGCACCAGCGCGTGGCGCCGCAGGAAGCCCGCGCAGCGCCCAGCGCGTCCCGCCGCAGTCCCTCGAGCGCTGGGCCCCGCCTCAGGCCTGGCCTGGGCGCTGTCGAGGTAACCGTTGGTCTCGCTGCTTTTGTCCATGGCGTGGCCCAGGATTCTGAGCTGGAGGAGGCAAGAGAGTCAGGCTCAGGAAAAAGACTGGACTCTCAATGAATGGATTGGAACGAGCTGAGTCCCGTCGGCTCTGGGGGGCAGTTCCCGGGAGTCTCGAGCCTGGCGCAGGAGCAGGTGCGGAAAGGGCGAGGAGAGGCTCAACAGAGCACCCAGGGCCGAATGAGACTGCCGCGCCTAGCCCTTCCCGAGAAGCCGCCGTCTGGAGATGATGCAACGCGGAGCAGCTCGGGAAGACTCGCAGGGAAGGAGGGTGGGAGAAAGGGGAAGCCTGGCCCCGCCCCCTTCACACCCACTACCCCGCCCCCGCGGCTTTGGCCAATCAGAGCTCGCGAGTCTCTGCTTCGCGCCTAGCCCCTACCCTGGAGGATGGCGCAGCGTCAGGGGCAGCCAGGGGGGAGGCTCTGCGGGAGGACCCCGGGCGCAGGCGGCGCCCGCCTAATCCTACCTCTGGCAGCCGCCTCCCGGCCGGGCTAACGGAAACCGGCTCCGGGATGACCGTGGGGAGGCGCTGCTTCAAGAGCGCCCCGGGGTTGTTGGCATCTCCCGGGGCCTCTCCTGGTGGTCTGAGGTCTGAGCCCTCGGAGTCAGAGGGCAGGTTAGAATGTGGAACTCAGCGGCGTTCTCTGCCTGGGGATTGGGGGAGGGGAGGTCATCCCTCCAGGGTCTGTGCTTTCCCGCTGCGAGTGGCCCTGCGGTCTGCCCTAGAGCTCGGCGGCCTCTCCAGCTAAGGGGTGCGTGCGATCAAAAGACCCGGGCGATCCTTCCGCAGTGTTCTCCTCCTGCGTAAAATTCTTTCTTCGAGAGGTCCTGTGGGGGTTCGTGCAGTAAAGGACGCATAGTGCCCAGTACAGGCCCAGCCCTAAGACAAAGGAAGGAAGGAGGAAGGGAGGGATAGATAAGAAAAGCCTTATCACGTGCTCTTTAAGGGCTCTAACAAAGCTTATCCTAAGTAAAAGGGGACTTGGCGATGGCACCAGACCCAGAACCTAGGCCGCGCCACCGAGAGCACCTGGATGCCCCGAGTCGTGTGGTTTGGCTGATGAGGCTGGGGTCGTCTGCTGCAAGCGTGCTGAAGACCCGAAACTCTTCTAGATGAAACAGAGCTGTCACGCCACCACTTCCAGTTGGTTTCTGCCACGTAACCTTAGCTGAAACACACAAGCCACTGGATTTTAACCTCTTCCATCCCCCGACCCCAGTCCGGGCGCATAAGCAGCGCAGTCAATGATGTAGCCAGTTTGAAAGGTGGTTCCTTATTGTTCATGCTCTATTGATTTCCTCTTTATCTTTTGTTTAATATGTGCTCTGGTTACTGGATGTAAGGGAAACCTTTTGCTGGGTCCTTTTACTGTGTTCACCTTTATTATATTTTTATATTTTCTCATCCTGCTTTTGAAAGGAAATTTTCTTTCAAGGCTTCTGTGAAGGGCAAATCTTAAGTGTGGCTAATCTGAATTAAAGTAGATGGCACTTTACGATAGATTTCATGCTGAAAGGAGTGGTCTTAAAACATTCATGGCAGGTGTTTGTGCAAGTCAAAATGCCTTCATAAGGAACTTTAAGGAGCTATCCAAATTTTGAGATAGTGAGGATTTGATTACTTGAAACCAACTAGACATAGGTAATTGTTTGTAGAGTTTTTTGTTTGTTTTTGTGGGAGGAAGGGGGTAGTGTCAGGTGAAAAACTATATTATCTGGTTTTCCAGGATGCAGTTTATTTATCTGGGTGCACGGAAGAAAGAATAATTCCCGCAGACACACACTGTTTTGACTACTTCTGTGCACGCTCAGATCATGTTCCAGAAACCCCTTTCCATCGCCTGCTTTACATCTCCACTGAGCATCCTGCAGACATCTCAACTCAACATGTTCAAAACCAAACTCATGGTTGCCTCTCTATATCCTCCTACTCTCCTTCCTGTTTCTGTTAATATCACTGAACTGGTGACCTTTGTGTGAAACTTCAAAGTGACCTCTGATTCTTCTCTGTAGTGTCTGTCACATCCAGTGACTTGCCAAGTGCCACAGACGTATTCCTTTCAAAATATTTATCACATCTCCCCCTTTCATCCATTCCCACTGGCTCATTTCTTATTTCCTCACTTCTTTTCTGGCTACTGAAATGTTCTTCTCATTAGTTTTCCCATCTCTAATGGGGCACTTGTTCCATCCTGTTTTTCGCCTTGCCCAGGCTAATCTTTCTAATGAGTAATATACATGTTAGGATTAGGTTCATCTTTTCTGCAGCAGGGGAAAAAAAAAAAAAAAGGAGCAGTGAAGGCATGCCTTCTCCCTGTAAGAAAGAGCACTTTCCAAAAGCTATGTGCATTCTTTCCTTTATATTTCATTAACTAGAATGCAGTCAAATGACCACACCTAGCTGCAAAAGAAGTTAGGAAATGTAATTTTTATTTTGCACAGGCATGCACCCAGTTAAAAATTGTTTAGTAACTATGCTTATGTTACTAAAGAGACATAGAAGAATGATACTGAACAATTTCTTCATATCACTCCTTGTTCAAAAGCCTTCAGTGGTTCCCACTGCGTTAAGAATGTGTTCCTCATCCTGGTGCTCAAGGCCTGCCCTGACCTGGCCTCAGCTTATTCTTCAGCCTTGTGTCCTCTATGCACCCAACAAAAACAACTGTGTGCTGTTCCCACAATTTTTTTTTTTTTTGCTTCTCCTTCCAGTCCAGTTCAGATACCACTCCCCTCCTATAACCTTTCTGAATCTCCTTTGCTCCAGCTCTGCTTGCTGTCCACAGCTTTCTGTGCTGTTCCTGTGCCCTCCAGAGCTGTTTTAATACTTAACCCTCTGCTAGGAGTGGGAAACTCCATGATAAGTGTGGTGCCTAAGGGGAGCTTTTTGGGAGGGTCCTTTATCCCATGCCAAATATATCTGCCATTGAATCAGCAAAACCTCTCCTTGGGAAGAGGTTTTGGGCCTCTCTCAGGGATTGGCTGCCCTGTAGCCACTTAGCCTACTTATGAGGCAAACCAAGAAACAGGTGTTCCCTCCTGGTTTCTGAGCAACAGCTGGTAATGCTACCATATCTCTCTGTGAAAGGGTTTCACTTTCTGCCTCCTTCCTCCCTACCTTCCTCTCTCCCTCTCTTCCTCCATTCCCTCTTTCTTTCTTCTTTTTATCTTTTTAAGACAGTCTTTCAGTATTTCCTGGACTAGAATGCAGTGGCATCATCATAGTTCACTGTATTCCAAACTCCTGGGCTTAAGTGATCCTCCTGCCTCAGCCTCCCAAAGTTCTGGGATTACAGGCATGAACCACCATGCCTGGCCTCTCTTTTCTTGATCCTTTTCCTTTTACTCTTTTGTAACTTTTTTTGTCTTTTCATAAATTTACATGCCTCCTGTTTGTAGGTTTTTGGTGCCAAAAAAAGTTAATTTCTTTCCCACTAACTTTCCCAGTAACTTTTATATATATTCTCTGTGTGTTCTAAATGTATATAAGTACCAAATTGTAGAAATACCTTAAAAGTGATCTAGCCTAACCCCACTCATCTTCACCCCCACCACTATCTGATGCTTGAATTCTGTGACAGGTAGAGATATTGTTCAGTAGGTATCTCCTCCCTTCTTCCTTCTACTTGGATAGGAGTATACGTACCCATCCTATTGACTTTGAGCTTGGCCATGTGACTTTTGGTCAATGGAGTAAGTGGATGTGATGCAAGCAGCGACATCAAAATGTTTTTGCAGAATTGTACTTGGACTTCTGTATACAGATGCTGCCCATTCATCCTGGCACCAGAATAAAGACAGGGGAGTGTATCTGAAGCCAGTCTGTACCTTGACCAAGCCCAGCTGCCCCAAAGCCTAAAAAAGAGCACCCCAGGCAATGCACAGACTCATAAGTGAGAAAAACCTGTTCCAGTTATCTATTACTGCACAACAAACCACCCCAAGCCATACTGGTATAAAGAAAGCAACAACCACACCCAAACAGAGTGGCATAAAACAATAGATATTTTCTGATGCTCTTAATTTTCTAGGCCAGAAACTCAGAATACAGCAGAAGGTCTCATCTCTGTTTCACAATGACTGAGACCCCAGCTGGGGTGGCTTAATGGTTGGACATGGTTGAGACACCTCAACTGCAGTGCTATTCCTGTTCATAGCTATTCCTGGCTATCCACTAAGATCTCTGGTTCTTTCCCACATCTCATCTACTGAGGCTGAAGTGTCCAAGATGGCTCTTTTCACTCATATGACTGGCACTTGGGCTGGAATAGCTGGGGCTGGTGGGGCATCTCTGTCTTCCCTCCACTCCCAATGTGGCTAGTTGGAAGCTTAGGCTTCCTCACAATATGGCAACCTCAGTGAGGTCAAACCTCTTACACAGTTGTTGACATCCCTGAGAATAAGTTATAAGAAATGTAGGAAGAAGCTGCAGCCTTCTTCTGACCTACCCTCGGAAGTCCCAGAAGATTACTTCTTTTGCATTCTGTTAGTCAAGCAAGTCGCTAAAGGCAGCCCAAATTCAAAGGAGGATAATTGGCTATTGTGAATAATGCTGCAATAAACACAAGACTGTTTACTCAGTGGGGAGAGTAGCAAAGAATTTGCAG